>PVHP010054259.1:0-10498 GCA_004024765.1 Zapus hudsonius | reverse complement strand
TCAACCTCTGCCTCTCATAGTCTCTCTGACTCCAGGCCCCTCATCCTGGCCTTGTCCCCCCTCCAACCCAAGTTTAACCCCTGCCTCCAGGCCTCAGGAGCATGAGAGAGTCAGGCAGCCTCCCAGAGCACAGCCAACCCAGGAGATGTGCAGCCCAAGGAAACTCACTGGCCAGGAGATGTCTGTACTGGAACGAAGACCCTGGCAGCCTAGGGTGGGTTCGGTGAGAGCTTTGGGCCAGGCCACATTGTTCAGCTCCTACATATGCTGCTAACTGTCCCCTTGGCCAGAATAGTCAATGTTTGAGCAGAATGCTATCTCCTGACTGAATTTACTGGAAGGATTAATTTAGAGCTTTGCATATAAAAGACCATGCCTTCTCCTGACTTGCCATAAGTATATAGTGACCTGGCCTCTCTCCCTTTTTCTCTCACCTTCTTCCTCTCTAAGTGTGGGCAGAAAGAGAAAAGTAATGAAGTGCTTTGCAGATGATGATCACATTCAAGATGGGGAACTGACAGGATGTGAATCTTGTCCTCTTCCAGGCCACTTGCCTCTGGGGATGTTAGGAGGCATTTGGCCTACAAGGATCCATCAGTACTTAACTTTTAAAATATTAGAGTTGGGGGCTGGAGAGATTGCTTAGTGGTTAAGGCATTTGCCTGCAAAGCAGAAGGACCTGAGTTCAATTCCCCAGTACCCATGTAAAGCCAGATGCACAAGGTGGCGCATATGTCTGGAGTTCATTTGCAGTGACTGAAGGCCCTGGCATTTCTCTCTCTCTCTCTGTCTGCCCCTTTCTCTCATTCTCAAACAAATAAAATATTTTTAAAAGATGGTATATATCATACAATATTCAGCTATAAAAAAATATTAGAGTTGGTCCAGTGACCATCACAATTTACAGAGGAGACCTAGACTTAAGGTCCAAAAAAATGAAGTTTAATTTCATGTCACACACCGGAGCCACTGGTTCCCAGCCATGGCTCATCTGAAATGAAAAGTTCAGTTTTTGTGCCCCCAAAATATGCTTTACAAAAAAAAAAAAACAGTATGAAAGAGGTCCACCAGGAGAGCTACCTGAGGTGTTACTTTAATTCCTCTTTACACCAGGAGAAATTTTGTCTGGACATCAAAATCCCTGGGAGAAGATTGTAGAAACATGTGTATTGAAGCCAGATGTGGTGGCACATGCCTATAATCCCAGCAGGAAAAATATGGAGACTGAAGGACATCAAATTTGAGGCCTACCTGGGTTACATAAGGAAACCTTGTTTAGAAAGGAAGGAAAGAAGGAACCAGAAGGGACAGAAAGGGGAAGGAACAGGAGAAGGGAGAGAGAAGAAAAGGGAGGGATCAGAAAGGAAAGAGTACTTTTAGTTCAAGAGATATGTCTGCTGTTGGTGAAAACTGATCAGGATGCAATGTAAGACTTTATTTAAAATAAACAAGAAAAGTTTGCAAACTGTGTTGGAGGGTGGTACAGCCTTTTATAGAAAAGGAAAATGTTCTCCGAAGGAGCAAAGAGAGGGGTTGGCTTATATAAAGTTTCCAGGAGGTTCCTAATGGGGTCCACTGATGCAAATGAGGTGTGTGTCTTCAAAGATGAGACTGAGCGCATTCAGGGTGGGATGACCATAGACTATGCTCAATTCTGATTGGTGAGTTTTCTATAATAATTATGCTCAATTCTGATTGGTGAGTTTTATATCACTGAGAAATGCAATCCCTATTCTTGACTGGTTGACATTTACAGTTATCAGGGTTAGCTCATTGGTCAGATCCAGACGCCTGGGGAGTTATGTATCTTTAGCAGTTGAAACCGAAATGTGCCCAGGGAAAGGCTAGAGAAGTTCAGTCTATAGTTCTTCCAGAAACACAATCATGTGTGTGACCCCACAGTCCACAAGTGACTGTGACCATCTGTTCTGAAGGCTAACCATTTGGGACCCTTCTTGGAGATTTCAGTTTTTTTTTTTAATTCACAATCCCAAACAGAAATAACTAGAAATCTTGTTGTTTGGTGTTGAAAGTGTTATCTGTAGCATGTTCTACAACAAAAGGTAATTAATTTCTACTTGTTCTAACTGAAGAGTTAGAATGTTTAGACTTCATTAGCATTTGTGGGCTAGAAGACTGGATATCCTCATATGATAAACCTATCAGGACATGACTTACTATGGGGTTCCAGAGAGTCTTCCTAGCTTGATCATGGACCAATCAGCTTGAGTACAGTGGTTCAGCACTGTGATTCTAGGCAGTGTTTCCGTCAGACTGATTAAGAAATTCAGTGAGGCAATATTTAGGACACAGAACTTAAGCCTTAACTACATTATTGCATTATTTATCAACTGTTGCTTGGCGCTAAAAGGTCAGGACTGGGAATGTCAGGGATTTAGTAACTCACATGGAGCCCTGGAAGGTTTCTTCTGTATCTGGAACTGTTAATGGTTCCCTGAATCACACAACCCTGTTGAACATCTTCTGTATTCTGTTGAGTTTGGGTAGATCCATTGAGATGGTCTGAACCTGAAAAACGGTTTTGAATTGTTGAAATAAATTGACTTGCTCATATGATCCACTGAAAAATTCCTCAGATCTGCTGTCCAAAAACTAGACCTTCTAAAACAAACATTTAGAATATCTTTTTGGAGGATAGCTGTGGGATATACATATATATACATATATATGTATATATGTATATATATATATATTCACTATGGTTAAGAAATGTCAGGGTGAATTTATTCATTTCTAAAGAAATTATCTCGAAGAAACTCATTTTGTGGGGAATAATCTGGTCATGTCTCCTACACTTCACTGTAGGAGACATGACCTTCCAGAGATGAAAGTGATAGCTTGAATTTCATTCTTAAGATTGTCAATTTGAAGACTACACTGAAAAAGGTCTATTTCAAACATAATGGAAATGAAATAACACTGTTGTGTTTACTTTTCTCACTCTTGGTAGGTTAAAGGAAGAACTATGAGTTGATATTATTGAAACCAGACAAGATAGGACTGAAACCTTAATGTGACAATAATGAGCTACCGAAGTTCTAAAGGTGAGACACTTCTGTTTGGGCTCCAAAGACAAAATGTAAGAAGAAACACTGACATCTTGATGCAGGGAAAAAAAGCCTCGGTGTGGCAGAATCATATTAGAAAACAATTTATTCATTAAGCATTTGAAAATATTTTATTTATTCATGAGCAGAGAGAGAGAGAATGGGCACACCAGGACCTCTTGCTGCTGCAGACAAACTCTAGATGTATGCATCACTTTGTGTATCTGGCTTTACATGGATACTAGGGAATTTAACCTGGGCCAAAGGCTTTGCAAGCAAGTTTCTTTAACCACTGAGTGAAAGAGCGAGCTATTTACCCAATCCTCATTAAGCATTTTTGTGCCAAATATAATCAGTATTACACATATTTACATATAATTTCCTTGCACTGAATTTCAATTTTGAAAAAAAAAAACGCCGTTCTTTTTCTTAAATCTGGTCCACTTCACTCATTTCTGTTACTCCATGCTGGAAAGAGATGGAGCAGTCCTTGGTCTGAACTTGAGGGAAGACTTGTTCCTGCTTATAGTATAGCTAATACTGGAGGCTAACATTGCGTCAGGAGCAGAACTGCACTTGACCTGGGCATTTCCACAGAAGGGGCGTGTGTCCAAGAACTGTCACATGCAGCTGCATCTTCAGTATTGTGTGGCCCAGACATGCAGAGACCTAACCAACTACCAAGAGTTTTCAGGTCCTCCTGTGTCTGGCCTTCACATAGGACAGGCTGTTAGCCTCCTTAGACTGAGCTAATACTGAGATATAGAAATATCCTTTGATTGAGAAACGGAGGCTATCAAAAATGAGATGCTTGGGACTGGAGAGATGGCTCAATGGTTAAGGTGCTTGCTTGCAAAGCCTAACGACCCAGGTTCCATTCCCCAGTCCCCACGTAAGGCCAAGTGCACAAAGTGACACATGCATCTGGAGTTCACTTGTAGCAGCTGGAGGCCCTGGTGGGCCCATTCACTCTGTTGAGCTCTCTTCTCTCTATCTCTCCCTGCTTGCAAATAAATGAAAATATTTTTTTAAATGAGAAATGACCTCCTACCAACAGGACAAGTAGAACCTAAGTGCTGGAGTGGAACAATAAAGATTAATTTATATTTTTGCTTTATAATAGACCTCTGGTCTGTAGAATTGGATCAATCATAACGTGACTTGCCATCCGCATCACCACCTTCTTTCGGCGTATTAAATGGATGTGTATTCAGAGAGTGAGCATGCTCATAGTTGGAGAACACATCGAGGAACATTGAGTCCAAAGAAAAGAGGGTGCAGAAAGGACAAATGACAGGCACTATGCTGGGCTTTAGCAGACATTCTCTCACTAACTCTTCCAAAGTTGTCCCAGAGCTGACAAAGGTAAGCTAAGCTGCTACTTAACCCCCCCCCTGTTTTATGTTCACCCCACCACTGTAAACTGGCTGGTCCAAAATAAAATTGGCATGGTGGTGCATGCCTTTAATCCCAGCACTCCAGTGGCAGAGGTAGGAGGATTGCTGGAAGTTTAAGGCCACCCTGAGAATACATGGTGAATTCCAGGTCAGGCTGAGCTAGACCAAGACCCTATCTCAGAAAAAAATAGATAGATAGATAGATAGATAGATAGATAGATAGATAGATAGATAGATAGATAGAGATAATAGATAAACAGACAGATGATAGATAGATAGATAGATAGATAGATAGATAGATAGATAGATAGATAGATAGATAGATAGATAGATAGATAGATAGATAGAGATAGATAATAGACAGACAGACAGATGATAGATAGATAGATAGATGATAGATAGATAGATAGATAGATAGATAGATAGATAGATAGATAGATAGATAGATAGATAGATTTGGAGCAATATTTTCAGGTGGTTTGATGTTGGGGGAGTTTCAATTTTCACAGCTGAACTTTAAAATCTCATTAAAGCAGCTTTCTGTTGCTCTTTGCCGGGTTGAAATCGGCAGTGACTCAGCAAATAAGCAGGCCAGCAGGTCGCCTCTCTTGGCAAGTACAAAGACGTGATCAAGATGGAAAAATGCGATTTCAGAGCCAAAGCCCTGTGAGCCCCTCTGTGAGAACTGTCCTCTGTCAGGCCTCACTGGTCATCACACGTGGGGGACTTGGAAAGGAAAAGAAGTCTCTTTCTTCCCCTTCACGGGAAGTGTTTGCGTTGGCAGAAGTCTGAGATGGGTGGGTTGCTCAGAAGTTTGGAAATCTCTGTTAGTGGCTGATGCAACCTGGTGACCTGAATACTATTAATTAAAAAAAAAAAGAATTCTCTTGGGCATGAAAAGGGTCTCTGAGATTCAAGGTATCACTAAGCTCCCGGCTGGCTCTTGCTTCACATTGTCAAGGTTTTTCTTCGCATGGAAGGGTCATGAGTAGCTCCAGCCGGTGAGCAGGAGACAGGGCTGGTGTCAGAGCCAAATCAGACAGAGCCCCGTCTGCAAGTGACTCACAGCCCCAGCAAACTGTTCAGTCTTCCCCCACCGAAGCAGGACAGTCTCCAAAATCTAGACAGCGAGAGCTCAAGACACATGCTACCAAATGAGCCGAAGATTCTAAGGCTTGGGGATTGTGAACAAGGATGTGCGCAAGGGCTTCTGGAGCAAGGAAGGAGGGAGAAGGCCACTGGGATGGAGACAGAAGAAGGCATGGAGAAACTGTCCATGTATTTGCCCAGCTGAGAGAGAATTATAGGAATAGCAAAAGTACCCCCAGCAAGTCCCTTCAGGCTTCCTTTGCATGGGCTCTCACTTGCTTGGTATTCTCTCTCTTTCTCTCTCTCTCTCTCTCTCTCTCTCTCTCTCTCTCTCTCTCTCTCTCTCTCTCTCTCCTCTCCTCTCCTCTCCTCTCTTCTCCTCTCCCCTTTGCACCTTTGGGGATTCCTTCTTTCCATCCCTCTTTCATTCCTCTCCTTATATGACCCAGGTCTATGCCTAAGAAGGACTCAACCAAAATGACAAATTCCCATCGCTGGTCTCTTCTTGCAAGAGGGTCTTGTCTCTCAGGGCAGCAATCTGACCTGTCCTTGCAGGCCAGTAGGAACCAAATGGAAGACTTGGAATTTTAGGTTCTTGGAAGAATCCACTCTGTCCAGTGTCTTGCTTTTGTATCAACTCATTCAAAATCACTCCTGACAGGCAGACAGCCTGTCACTTGTAATCCCCAATTCCTCCTGCCTATAGGTAACTCCAAGCCAGCCCTGGTCACATCTTTATTCTGGTCTCTTAGCAGTACAAATAGGAGGAGCTTGTCTATATTAAAGGTACAAAGGCCCTGTTCAGCCCTGGGGTTGCAGCGAGTCCCAACATCCCTGAGACCTCACCTGGGCTGGGAAGAAAATTAAGCCACTTCTCAAGTTGGCTAGCTGTTTATATTGGGGACAGGGTACTTCCCACCGGCTGCCCAGGTGCTGTGACAGGGAAGTTGTTGACAGGCTGGATTAGTGGACAATGTGGGCATTCATTCACTCCAGCTGCTCTTTGAATCAGCTCAGCAGTTCAGAGTGAAGAGGATGAAAGTGCAGAGAGCAGAAAGGCCATTAAGGCCATTTGGAACAAGCCAGCTTCACTGCTTTCTGGGCCACCTACAGGGACAGGGAGGGCCCCTCTGGAGTTGAGACGCTGTGCATGCTGGGTGATGTGAACTTTAGTTGCCTGGCTTGCTTAGGTCTATAATAATGCTAGTTAAATATTGTTAGCATTTCCCAATACTTCTCATGATATCTTTCCCCAATGAGATTCCAGCTAAGAAAGGGTGGATGGACCCAACGCTGTCCAGTCTCTTCTCCCATGGCACAGAAGAGCTGGGTCAGTAACCTGGGTCAGCCACACCCTCTGCCATCTGCTGATAAGATGCCAGGCTGGGGATCAGGAAACCCAGCCTCACCACCATGAGCTTGGCCTCAGAGAAGTTACTGAACTGTTCTGGCTTTCTGTTGCTCTTCTTAACAATGGGCATAATAACCACTGTCCTGCCCGCCTCCCAGTGTGCCTGTCAGAAGGAAATGAGGAAACAGCCTCCAATCCCATTCCATGGGTGAAGCTAAGAGGTCCTCGTGTTAGGGGTTACCCAACTTTTATGCAAAGGGCTGAGTAATGAATATTTCAGATTTTAGAAACCACATCAGGAATCTGCCAAATAGCTGTCTTTGTGGGATTTTTGGAGACATTATTAAAGCTCATGGAAGGCACACAAATCCACAGACTGGATTGGACCCAAATGTCATAGTCTCTTGACTTCTTACAGAGACAGGGTGAGAGGATGTATA
Source organism: Zapus hudsonius (assembly GCA_004024765.1). Classification (NCBI taxonomy): domain Eukaryota; kingdom Metazoa; phylum Chordata; class Mammalia; order Rodentia; family Dipodidae; genus Zapus; species Zapus hudsonius. The sequence goes on along the minus strand of PVHP010054259.1, from coordinate 3,153 downwards.
AACAAAAACAAACAAACAAACAGCCCAAATTCTAAGTCTAGATAAATGATAGCAAAGGAACAAATATATGAAGTATGTACAATATAAATAGATGCATATATTCATAATCTTTCTTGACTTTTGGTTCACACGAATGGAATTATTTGAACCCCAGCCCGTAGGCCATAGGTTTTCATCGCTATGACAAACATCTGTGAGAAACTATTTAAAAGGAGGAAAGCTCTATTTGGGCTTTCAGTTTTAGAGGCTTCGGTCCATTGTGGTGAAGCAGCGGGCAAGCCAGAGAGGCTCAGAGCTGCTCACACAGTATGGTGACCAGGAAGCAGAGACAGACAGAAATCAGTCAGGGACAAGATGTGCCCCCAGCAACCTGCTTCCTCCCCTAAGACCCCATCTCCCAATAATGCCATCAGATGATGAATGTCTGAGTGGATCCAGTCACCTCTCAAGCATTGGATGCACAAGCTGAGGACAGAGTCTTTGAAGGACACCTTAGGAACAAGCCATGACAGCCGCTTGGGTCCAGGGTCACTTCACAGCATAGGCTAGGGCGTGCACTCTAAATTGATTAGGAGTCAAACCTGGACACTAGCCCTCAGCATCACTTGGGTGGACATCACTCCTGAGAGGCTCGCTGGGCCATGAGGTCCTGAGAAGGCTGTGGTGCTCAGGTGTGGCTCCCAATGTCTGGGGAAACGGCCACTATTGCCCTCAGAGAAGCAACTAACATGACCTGTGACACTTAGTATGTGCATCGCAATTTGTTGATAGTGTGTTTTTATTTATTTATTTATTTATAAATTAATATTTTATTGTCCAAAATTAGATACTTTGTATTAGTAAATATTACATTGGTATTCCCGATTCCCTCCTCCCTGTGCCCAATCCACTGGGGATCCTCCTCGGTGGACATACTGGATCGTTCCATGGGGTAGGGGGTTATGGATAGCACCAGAGGCAGCTAGGTTCCCCCTCACCTTGTGTGTTGTTGCTGAGGGGGGCAATGTCTCTGGATATTCTCCCCCACCATGGCTCTTACAATCTTTCCGCCCTCTCTTCTGCTCAGTTCCCTGAGTCATGGTGGGTGAGATTTAAGACTGCTTTATTGTTGAAGTCTTAAGGATCTCTGTACTTCTGCTCTAGGTCTTGTTGGAAATCGTTGGTGTCTGTCTTGCTGACTTATCCTGGGTTGACTGATTGGCTGTGCTGATAGATCTCTTGCTATCCTGTCACTCTCTCAAGGGTTTCATTTGGGGCCTACATGATAAGCCTGGGGTTGTTGGTCTCTTGCCAGGATGTCAGCCCTCTCCCTGTAGCTCATTGGTAGAGTTGGAATGACCTCAGCTCTCACTGCCTTCTGGAAAATACAAACAAACAAACAGGCTCTCCATCGGAGAGTGAGGTCAATATGGGTTAAATGAGACAGACATTTCTAATTTGGCAAGATTCTATTGAAATTAGCCTCTCTGTAGTTCTCTAGTAATGGGAGTTTCTTCTTGGAGGCCCAAGTTTTTGATTCCCATAGTATTTTTACCTGAGTCCCAATTCTAATTAAGGGCTCCTTGACACTGAGTGGATTTCTTGGCCAATTTGAAAGTTGTTGACTACCCCACCCCCAGGTTCTGGCGCCTCCATTGTCCAAGTGATCACTTCTTGACTCACTGATCTCTCCCAAGAGGCAGTGTGTTTAGCCTTTTCATGACAACAGTCTGCATTGTATATCAGTGGTCTCTGCTTTCTCCAAATATCATTGACCGATTTCCCCTGGACGCTTATGCAGCACCTTCCAGCACTGCATATGCTACATATGGGGGCTGGTTACCATTCTGGACCTTGCAGGGTCTCTTGGTGTTGTTTGATGACTTTCTGTGGTTTCTTCAGCAATAGAATCTTACCTTTGGCCTGGGGTGGGTAATCAAGAGCTTTGACAGAATCCTGTCTTGTTTTGGAGACCTTGTGGGTCTCTATGATCAACAGCCCAGTGTGGGAAGGAACCAATGATTGGGCCAGGGTGTTCCAGGTCTGATCCATTTTTCATGGGGTTAGGCTTCCTCCCATCCCATTCACGACCCATCTTAGCAGGCGATGCCCCCTTCCTCCTCGAGAGCTTACTGTATGGAAATAAGGATTTTATGATTATGATTCATTATTGGTTCAGCTTATTACATAAGTCATCCCACCCTCCTCTCCTCCCATTCCTTCAACCCCTTTACAGTCTCATTTCACCTGTCAGGTTTGCTTAGAGTTTAAGCGTAACCTGGTTTGGAACTGCTTATGAGGGAGAATATGAGGCTTTTGAGTTTTTGTTCTTTTTTGAGTTCGCTAAGTAAGATCTGCTCCAAATCTGTCCACTTTTCTTTAAATTTCATTATGTCGTTTTTGTCTTTACGCTAAGTAAAATTCCATCATGTAAATGTTCCACAGTTTTGCTATCCATTCATCCAGGGATGAATTCCAATTCTTGGCTATTATGAATTGAGCTGCTATAAACATAGTTGCACAAATGTCTCTGTGCTGAGGTGTGACATCAGAGGTAGATGCCTAGTAGGGGGATAGCTGGGTCCATTGGTAGCTCTATGTCCATTCTGTTCAGGAGCCTCCACACTGCTTTCCATAGTGGTTGAACAAGTTTGCAATCCCACCAGCAGTGAATGAGGGCTCCTTTTCCCCCACATCCTCTCCAGCAATGATTGTTGTTGGATTTTTTGATAATTGCAATTCTGACTGGAGTAAGGTGGAATCTCATTGTGGTTTTGGTTTGCATTTCCTTGATGATTAAGGATGCTGAGCACTTAAGTGAGAATTGGCCATTTGTGTTTCCTCCTCTATGAATTCTTTGTTGAGATCAGTGCCCCATTTTGTGAGGGGCCTGTTTGATTTTGTTATTATTTATTTTTTTGAGTTTTTTGCAAGTTCTAGAAATTAGACCTCTGTATTATCACTGGCAAAAATCATTTCCCAGTTTGATGGGGGTCTATTGGCTTTGAGTGTGGTATGTTTGTCTATACAGAAGCTTTTGAGCTTGATGAGGTCCCATTGATTAAGTGATTGTTGCACCTCCTGGGATACTGGAGGTTTGCTCGGGAAGATTTTCCCCACTCCTATCTTGTGGAGAGTTCCTCCTATTTTTTCTTCTAGGGTTTTCTGAGTTTC
>PVHP010054258.1:0-10232 GCA_004024765.1 Zapus hudsonius | reverse complement strand
CCCAAAAGTACGGGATCCGGTGCCTATCGCCCTGAATCCCTAGTTCCAAACAAGGGGTCCCCCTCACTGAGTGGAAAATTGGTCGAATTTGAAAGCTGTTGATTGTCTCCCCCAGGCCGAAGCTCCTCCATTACACCAAGTGCTCCTTTGTTGGTTCGCTGTTCCCTCCCAGTAGGAGGTGTGGTCAGCCTACTCATAGGGTTTTTCAAGGTAGGGTCTCACTCTAGTCCAGGCTGACCTGGAATTCACTCTGTAGTCTCAGGGTGGCCTTGAACTCATGGTGATCCTCCTACCTCTGCCTCCTGAGTGCTGGGATTAAAGGTGTGCGCCACCACGCCCGGCCTGCTTGGTCACTTTAAAGTGCCCCACAGGTTCCTTATATTTTGTTTGCATGATTTTTTGAACTTAAAAAGTTTTTAGAATCCCAGTAATTTTTTTCTGTCTTGTCTTCCAGGTCTGAGGTTCTGTCCTCCTTATTAACTCCAGTAGTGAGGAATTCTAGAGAGGCTTTTAATAGCTGTGTTTGCTTTTTGTTTTCTGTTACATTGTTTTTGCATCATATCCATCTTTTGGTTGAGTTATAATTTCAGGTTGAGGTTTGATTATTTTTTTTTAATTCTTCCTGAAATTCATTCTTGTATTTGTTCATGTCTTCACTGAGCTTAATCAGCTGGTTATTGAGATCCTCTAGTTGTTGGCTTACCTTCGATTTGTTTATTGCTCTTTTGAGGTCCCTCTGAGTTTTCTCAAGTCAGTTGACAAAGATTGTGTGCTGTATGATCTGATTCTGTTCTACTTCATCTGTGAATTTTTGAATGTTTCCAGTTCAGACATTATCTTGGTCAGAGTCTCCTTGCAATTATACCCTGAGATTATTGTGCTCTTATTTTGTGATTGTATTTCCGTTGTTTCTCCTATATTTTCAGTGGTGACTTCCATTGTGGGCAACCTTGTGGGGTGCTCTCAGCTTGCTGTGTTGTGTTCTTTTTGCCTTGTGGTCTATCCATCTCCCTAATTGGGAGAGGAGTGTGGCACCATGGGGGCACTGGTAGGTGCGGTATTGGGGAGTAGTGTGGTAGGGGATTAAAAGTCTTATTTCTTCAGTGAGTATTCTGTTTGGAATTTGAGTAGAATTGGAATGGGATAGCATATCCAAAGATACTCGTGTTGTGGAGGTTACAAGCCCCTCAGCTACTCTGGGCTGGTGGCTGATACTAGAGATGTGGCTGCAGATGGGCAGCACATATGAGCACACTGGCCCCAAACACACTATCCCTCACAAGCCTGGAATGCATAGGTCCTGAACTCACTGTGCCTTTTACCACTGGAATGCAGGCACAGCCCCAAACACACTGGTGCCCTGAAAGCACTTTTCTCAAACTCACTGAGCCCCTCACCAGTCCAGGGTGCACAGGCATCACATGCAGTGGTACCCCTAGAGCACAAGCCCCAGACGTGCCCCACTTTTCACCAGCCTGGAGTGCACTGGCCCCTAACACACAGGTGCCCTGAATGCACAGGCCCTTAACACACAGAGACCCTCAGCTGCCTGGAGTGCACCAATTTATACTTTTTTTTTTTTCCTGAGGTGAGGTCTTGCTTTAGCCCTGGCTGGCCTGGAATTCACTGTGTAGTCTCAGGGTGTCCTCAAACTCACAGCAATCCTTCTACCTCTGCCTCCCAAGTGCTGGGATTAAAGGTGTGTGCCACTACTCATGGCCTACTTTATGTGTGTGTGTGTGTGTGTGTGTGTTTGTGTATTATTTGCAAGCAGAGAGAAACAGACAGACAGAGAGAGTGCATTAGAGAGATAATGGGCATACCAGAGCATAGGCCTCTTTTATGCATCTGGCTTTACTTGGGCACTGAGGAATTGAACTCAGGTCGTTAGGTTTTGCAAGCAAGCGCCTAACTACTAAACCATCTCTCCAGCTCTATTTACTCTCTCTTTTTTTTTTTTTTTTTTTTTTGAGGTAGGGTCTCACTCTAGCCCAGGCTGACCTGGAATTCACTATGTTGTCTCAGGGTGGCCTTGAACTCACAGCAATCCTCCTACCTTTGCCTCCCAAGTTGCCAAGATTAAAGGTGTGCGCCACCACGCCCGGCTATTTACTCTTTTTAATAGTAGCTTACAAATAAGTAAACTTTATTACATAGTGGATTTTTATACTAATTATATATACTTTTGAGACATTTTTGGGAATAAATTGTGCATTTATATAGGCTAGTTTAGAAAATTAAGTAATGTTTTCATCTAAACTTTCCTTTTTATATAAGCACCATAATTAAAAAATATATTTTATTTATTTGAGAGAGAGAGGGGTAGACAGAAAGAATGGGCATGTCAGGAGGGCCTCCAGCCACTGCAAATGAACTCCAGACACATGTGTCCTCTTGTGCATCTGGCTTTATATGGGCACTGAGGAATCAAACTTGGGTCTTTCTGCATTGCAGGCAAGCGCCTTAACTGCTAAACCATCTCTTCAGCCCTAAGCACCATAATTTTAGTGTTTTTAACATTAGTGCTATATGCAGTGCCCAGTACTAACAGTATGGAATGATTTTCTTATAATTTTAGGACTACTTTCATTCAATGCTTGGACCTGCAAACATCAAAAAAGCTATTGAAGAAGCTGAAAGACTCTCTGAAAGCCTTAAACTGAGGTACAGACATTATTATAAATTGGAAAAAAGAATGTAAATTTAGGAGATGATAATAATCTTTAACTTTATTTATATGTGACCATGCCTATCACAATTCCATGAAATAACTCTTCTGTTAACTAGAACACAAAACCAGAAATCTTTTCTATATTGTCTGTATTATATTCATGTATGCCTACTATTAATATTCTTCATTGAAATTTTTAAAGTGTCTAGGGTAATAGATTTTTAAAAATATTTTACTTATTCATTTGAGAGAAAGAGGGAGGGAGAGAGAGAGACAGAGAGAGAGAGAGAGAGAAAGAATGGGTACACCAGGGCCTCCAACCACTGCAAACAAACTCCACACACATGCACCACCAGACACTTGCACCATCTTGTGCATCTGGCTTTATGTGGGTACTGGGGAGTTGAACTCAGGTCCTTCTGTTTTGCAGATAATAACTGCTAAGCCATCTCTCCAGCCCTAGGGTAATAGATTTTTAAGATAAGCACTGGTATTTACATTAAAACTCAGGTCCAGTTTTTCATAAAATGCAGTATTATAAATTTTTGACAGAATAGTAATATTTAATTCTTTGTATGTTCTGTATTGTATTAGAAACTACTACTGGATATTGATATTGTTTACTCTCACATTTAATCTGCCCATAGTTGAAAGTTGCGTATGCTTAAAAACAACCTAATTCTTGTTTTGCCATAACTAGCTTAATTATAAAATAATTAGAAATTAAAAACAGTAAAGAAAAAAATTAAAAACAGTGAACTTCAGTTTTTAGTCATTAGTCATCTAAATCTAGATTTTTGCTCTTATGAATAGTATAATGCTGTCATAAATCTGATACAATAAATTTCTGCCCATATGTAGAATATAAAGATTGTCAATGGCTTATCTAAAAGCGTTCCCAGTAATATGAAACAGGAGAGATCCATGATTCTGGTGTCACTGTCAAGTGATACAATTGCCAAATCCAAGTTAGTAGAAAAGGGCAAAACATTTTATGATCAAATAATATGTGGAAGAATGAAAACAGTAGGTTTAACCATGCTGATATATTTCTATATGGGTTTGAATTTTTGTAATTGAGAATTTATCATTTTACACATAGTTTTGTTTGTTTGAGGTAGGAAACTTTGTAGCCCACATTAGACTCAAACTTAGAATCCGCTTGCCTCAGGTTCATGAGTGCTGGTATCAGAGGCATATGTCTGTCACAGTACACAACTGAAAACATTCTTTTTGAAGTAAAGTTTGAAACATATTTTATGTTGGTATTGTGGTGCTTGGAATGAAACTCGGCCTTAAGCTTGCCAGGCAAGCACTTAATTGTACTTTATACCCTTCAGTCCCCTTTGAACGGCTAATTTTTATATTTCAGAGTGTTTTACTATGCCTCTGCTATTGCTCTTGTAGTAAAGGGGAGAAGAAAATCTGTGGTTGCTGAATTTTTCAGAAGGTGTATCAGCTACTTTATTCTTTGCTATGACCAAATACTTGTCAGTAAGCAATTAAGGAAGGAAAGGGCTTACAGTTTGAAGGGGATGACTTCAACACGCGGCAGGAAAGGTATGGTGCAGGGCCCTGAGGCAGCTGGTCATGCTGAATCCTGACAGAGAGAGGACCTACAGGAAGTAGGACCAGTCAATAAAATCTCAGGGCCCACTTCCAGTGACCCATTTCCTCCAGTAAGGCCCCACCTTAAGTGTTCCATAACTTTCCCAAATAGTGCCACCATCTGGGACCAAGTATCAACACATGAGCCTATGGGGAACATTTTACATTCAAACCAAAATATTTTGTCCTTGGTTCCCTTAGGCTCATGGCCACCTCATGATGCCAAATGCATTCACTGCAGCTTAAAAGTCCTCATAATCTTTAATAGTCTTAGTACTGTTTGAAAGTCCAAAGTCTTTTCTGAAACTCCTATAAAATAAAATTTAAAAATAAAACAACAAATTACATAGCTTTCAGCATATAGCAGAGTAAACAGTCCATTCCAAAAGGTAGGAATGGGGGCATAGCGAGGAAAGATGCACCAAAGCAAGACCAAACCCATAGGGCAAACACCAAAATTTACAGCTCCATATTGGGTATATGGGACTCATACTGGAATCATCTTTGTTCCAAAAGGCTTGGGCAGCCCTGTTCCTAGAGCACACATAGATTCTCTCTTGGGCTGGTGTTGTGGGAAAAACTTTTCCTGGGATGACGTAAACACACATCACAGATAGGGCACAAATGACAGATGAAAAGATGATTACACCAAAACCAGTTCGGTGAACCAGTGAGTTTGTTGGGGTTACTTACAGGAACAATAGATAACTCAAACTCAAACACCCACCTCAGAAAGCCCACATCAGCATAGGCAATGACTCCCACAAGCTGCATCTCAGAAACACACTTCAGTTTAGAGTCTCTAGCACACTGCACCACTTGCACTTGCAGGCAGCTCTATCAGAGACTCTCTCATCCCCAAGCAGTTGTTTCCCCTTTATATAACTTTAGGGTGGGGTCTGGCAACTCCTTCCCTGACTTGTTGACTTCCTGGGTCTCTGGAATTTCCTTCCTGCACTGCCCTCCCAGGAAGGCATGTTTGTTTCTAGCTAACATGACTTCCTGATCTTTTTGTCTTTCTTCAATTCTGAGGAAATCTGCTACATAACAGCTGGCTTCACTCCAAGCTTGTAGCTTTTCTTGGTGTGTGTCCCATAGTCTTGGCTTCTCCAACATACTGTAGTCTCTCAGACCATCGTAATTTAGACTCATCATTGCCACATCTTGCAATATCTTCTCATGGCATCCTTATAGGGAAATTATCCCTGCCTCATATAGCTTGGTCCTAATAGCTTTCTGAAACTGGAGCAGTATGCCATGACCCTTCATCCATGCATCTTTCTTGCTTACAAAATCAATGCCATGGGGATGATGCTGCCACTTTTCTACAGCCAGGGTGGAGCTTGGCCCACTTGTTTGTGTGTCTCCTGTTGAATTTGTGGAAAAACTTCTCTAGTTAGTTGTTTCTGAGCAGGGTATCCTGTGGCTGCTTTCTCCTTTCACAAGAATTTTCATTCTCACAATTTAGAGCCTTCAAAGGGTGGGATCTTGCCCACGGGGTACTCTTTTCTATTGCCCCAGTGAAGAGAATGAAGATTCTTTTTAATCATATTAATCTCTTTAACAATTATAGGTGTTTTGTTGGTGGCAGTCTCCTTATCTGAAACTTTAAATCTGCTCACAAATCTTTCCTCTCTAAACTTCACTGATTTCATATCTGTTTGCTTTCTTTCACTGTAGATCTGAGTAAGGGTAATGGGAAGTTTGAGTGCTATGCCATCTTGAAATTTCCTCTGCCAAATGAATCGTTCCATTACTTTTAAATTAAATTCCACCTCTTGGGCTCTCAGGACATGCCAGAATGCAGCCAGATTATTTTTCTATATATCATACGAACTGACTCTAGCTCAGTTTCCAATAAAGTGAATCCTTGATGAGCTAGGCCTCCACTGACTGTGTTTATCAACATTCTGATCTTTAAACTTCCACCAAAATGGCTCCCCAAGTTCTGCTTACAGCATTGTAGGGCTTCTGTAGCCCAACTGCATTCTCTCTGCAAACCATTTTCAAATGCCTGTGAGCCCCATGGTTAGTTTTGTTGTTTGTTTGCTTTTTGTTTTTTCAAGTTAGGGTCTTGCTCTAACCCAAGCTGTCCTGGAATTTACCATGTCTTCTCAGGGTGGCCTAGAACTATGTGATTCTTCTACTTCTGCCTTCATTTAATCTTTAATCTCTGCTGGAATTAAAGACATGTACCACATACCTGGCTATGTGGTCAGTTTTATCCGAACAATAGCCTCTCTCCTTATATCACAATCTGTATTAGTGTTTTCTAGAGGAACAGAACTGATTGAATATATGTATTATAAAAATGATTTATTAGTTTGATTTACATGATTCGTGCTGGGCAGCCCAGCAATGGCTGTCTGTAGGCTGGAAAGTCTGAGAATCTGGTATCTGCTCAGCCCATGTGTCTGAAGCCCTCAGCAGTCCCAGTCTGATGCTGAGGGCTTGGGAGATTCCTGGAGAGAGCCACTGACTTTCAGTCTAAATTGGAAGGCCAGAGAAACTGGGGTCTAATGTTAGCAAAAAAAAAAAAAAGGCAGCAAGGATATAGGCAGTCAAGGCAAAAGGGCCACTTTTTCCTGGAACCTCTTTATAATAGGCTACTGAAAGGCTTCTTATTCTAGAGCAAAGTCTCCCCCTCCTCAGTTAATCCTTCCTGTGAGGAAAACACCCTCTCAGACCTTATCAAAGGGCATGTCTCTTTCTTGTTTCTTGATCCAATCAAGTCGACAGTAGAAATGAATTGTCAGAGAAGTCAAATGAGTAAGTGATGATTCACATATAAGTTATCTAGGTAAAAGAGGGTGATTAATATAATTCTTTATCCTCATAACCATATCTGGTTATAAGATTTCTGAAAGCTTGTAGTATATAGTGGAACTTGACCGTGAGGTACATTTTATAGTCTTTTTTTAAAAAAAGATGTATGGTGGTCTTTTTCTTTCTTTCTTTCTTTTTTTAATTTATTTGCAAGCAGAGAGAGACATGGAGAATGGGCATGCCGGGGAAGGACTCCAGATGCATGCACCTCTTTGTGCATCTGGCTTTACGTGGGTACTGTAGAATCAAACTCAGGTCTAGGCTCTTATGGCAAGCACCTAAGCCACTGAGCCATCTCTCCAGCCAATTTGTGTGTGTGCGTGCCTGCCTGCCTCTGCAAACGCCCATCTGGTTTTACATGGATGGCTGGGGAATTGAACCCAGGCTGGAAAGCTTTGCAAGCAAGTTTATTTAACCACTGATCTCCCCAGCCCCATGTGCAATGTTCTTATTAAGAGAATCCTTTTGCAGTGTACAATACAAGAGCATTAAATGCATATAGATTACAGTGACAAAGACACTTCTTGAAGTAGACATGGTTTTTTTTGTTTGTTTTTTTGTTTTGTTTTTTTTGAGGTAGGGTCTCACTCTAGCCCAGGCTGACCTGGAATTCACTATGTAGTCTCAGGGTGGCCTTGAACTCATAGTGATCCTCCTACCTCTGCCTCCCGAGTGCTAGGATTAAAGACATGCGCCACCACACCCAGCGACATGGTTTTCTTAATAAGTTGATACTTTTTTCCTCCTTTCACTTCCCCTCCTTACTCCCCCCCTTCCTTCTTCATTTGTTTGTATTCCAGGGCAATGCTAGGGAAGCACTCTACCACAGAGCTATATACCATCTATTCCCAGCCCCTCTTTATCTCTTTTTTTTTCTCTTTTCACTTACCTATGAGAAAATAACTCTCCACTCATAAAGGAAATCGATGAGAATGATTCAATATTTAGATATTCACTTCTTACACAACTATAAAATGTTCTTTCAGGGAAACAAATTTCCTATTTTTTTCCAGGCTGACCTGGCACTTACTCTATAGTCCCAGGCTGTCCTTGAACTCAGCGATCCTCCTCCCTCTGCCTCCTAGTGCTGGAATTAAAGGCCTGCACCACCATGCCCAGTGGCCTCTACCTCCTGAGTGCTGGGAATCTAGGCATGAGCCAACATACCCATCTATTAATTAATTAATTGTTTATTTTGGAGACAAAGTATTGTTCCATACTGGCCACAAACTCACCATGTATCTGAGGATGATCTTGAACACCTGATTCTTCTGTCTACACCTCTCAAGTGCTAGAATTATAGGCATGTACCACCATGCCTGGTTTAAACATTGAATTTTATAAATATTAAGATTGTAATCTTCCAAACAGAACTTTGTCATTTATTTTGAAATATATTCCAATTGACCCATTACTGATTATTTAGAAGTATGTTAATTTTCAAATATGTGAGATGTTTCTAAATATCTCATTGATTTCCTGTTTATTTTCATTATATTCAAAGTTATTCAGTCCTTTTAAAATGAATTTTTTGCTGGGCATGGTGGTACACACCTTTAATCCCAGCACTTGGGAGGCAGAGATAGGAGGATCACCGTGAGTTCGAGGCCAGCCTGAGACTACATAGTGAATTCCAGGTCAGCCTGGACTAGAGCAAGACCCTACTCGAAAAATTAAAAAAACAAATAAATAGAATTTTTTTTTTGTTTTATGGCTCAACACATGATCTTATCTTGGTGAATATACTGTGTGTGCTTAAAAAGAAAGTGAAGTTGTTGAATAGTGTTCTTTGTATGGAATTAATCCATTTTGTATTCCTACATCAAACTACTGAGATAGACTTTCTTTATAAAGAAAAGAGGTTTATTTTAGCTCACAGTTTTAGAGGCAAGCAAGGGCCCCCTCTTGGCCGTAGCATATGCTGGCAATACACGTGGATATGTTTCTTCTTTCCTTTCTCCTTACAAGGCCATCAGATTGTGCTTCACCCCAGTGACCTTATTAATCCATATCACCCCCCAAAGGCCCTACCTTTAAAGAGCATACTTACATAAATTTTTTACCCTATTAATACCTCACAATGGAGATTACATGGGAGTTGGAGTAGACACACGCCCTGTTTAAACCATAACACTGTGTCATTTAGGTTAGTGTTGGCTGGTGTCAGGTTTTCTCTAAGCTGTTTTTCTCCCTCCCTGCCTCCCTCCCCTGCCTTCCTTTCTTCTTCCCTTCCCTGTGTTCTAGGTATTGAAAGTAGGGCTTTGTGCATGCTAAGCAAATGCTCTTCTGCTTACATATAGCCCCACCTTGTATTTCACTGAGTTGCCCAGGCTGACCTTGAATATCCTCTTGCCTCCACTGCTCTTGTAACTGAAGTTACAGGCCTCCAGTTGCTGCAAAAGAACTCCAGATGCATGGGCCACTCTGTGCATCTGGCTTTACTTGGGCACTGAGGAACCAAACTCAGGTTGTTAGGCTTTGCAGGCAAGTGCCTTATCGGCTGAGCTCTCATTTCTAAACAAAGCAACTGGTCACTCTGCTCTAATAACCCCTAATAATTTCTTGGCAATACCTCTTATTTGTGGTTAGTTTCCATTCAAACACATCCTGGGAAGATGCAGGGGGCTGATCCAGCCTGAGTGGTTTTAGGTACGTGCACAGTAAGGCCAACTGTGTTCTCAGATTGAACATTTAGGAAAAATTCCCTATTTATCATCTTATAGTACAAGCACATTTTCCCCTTATGCCCTCATGATCCTTCTGTGCTGAATCTGTCATACGGTTTTCTAAGTCAGCTTGTATTGTTTTCCTTTTCTGTCTTAGTTTTTAGTTATTGATTTGTGTACATGTGCCACAGCATGCATGTGAAGGTCAGAGGAAAACTTAGAGGTATCTGCGGGTTTCCTCCCACTGCAAACCAACTGCCAGAGTGTAGAGGAATGTCAGGCTGGGGTAGCATGTGAGCTTTCCCTCTCATTATTGTCAGGCACATTGGGATCACAGATACTGTGCACTTTGCATCCAGCTTTACATGGATTCTGGGAAACTGAACCTTGGCCATCAGGCTTTGCAAGCAAGTGCCTTTAACTGCTGAGCCAGTTGCCTAACCCTCTCTCTTAAAAAAAAA
>PVHP010054257.1:0-10527 GCA_004024765.1 Zapus hudsonius | reverse complement strand
CCAATTCATGTGAGTTATAAAGATAAAAGGGTAATGAAAATTCCTTGGTCTAGACTTTGCATGAGCCTGAATTCTACCGATGCACTCCGGGGCTGCTCTGATAACATCCCATCTCTGGGTTGGGGGAGACAACCCATGCTGGGCTGTGTTGATGAGTCAACTGCACAGGACAAACTTCGCAGGAGCCCTTACCTGCACTGGTGGCAGCCAATGGCTCACTCTGCTGCAAGAAGCAGTCTTGTAGGCTGGCCACTTGGAACAGGGAACCCTGTACAACCAATTTCAGCTCTTCCAAGAAGTCCTGGAAAAATAAATCACCACAAATTTCTGCCAATGTTCAAAAGCCAATGGGCCTTTCAGACTCACACATTTTCATAATAGTGCAGGCCCTGCGTTTTTGGACGCCAGCATCTTACATAATCTTGTAAATTTTCATTTTTTCTATTCTTTTGATTAAAGCAAATATGGAAGTGGCCAGTTGCTTAGGAAAATGCCAGCATATTACTTTCCCTGGAAGTTCATTAAGGTAGCTGAGTTGTTTTGTGGCAGGAGCCCCTTAAGAACAGCCTGGAATTTGGTTATGGAGCTTAAACTATAATGTTATTGATCCCAATTTTAAACACTGTGGTTTTTCTGATATCTTAGCTCAAGGTTGTCACAAAACCTCTGATTTTCTTGAGCTATAGGAATGAATCAGCAATGGATTCTATGCTCAATAGGCAATTGACATCATGTTTTCATATTACTCAGGGATATCAATCATTCATTGTTGGTCACAAAGTCAATTTCCTCATCCTTTTATCTTATACTCATTTATATTATATCTATTTATTACAGAAGAAAGTATCAAGTGCTAATATAAAGTCATCACCATCATTTTAAAATGACATAATATGGATTTTTTCAGAGGAATTGTGCTTCTAATTAGTCAAGATTTATGCAACACCTCTGTAACAAGTACTCTGTTGGACATTACAGGAAGCAATCTTTGGAAGCAAGAACATTAATTCTGTATCACATGGTGCCTTGAATGGCTAACGTATGCCTATTGGTCGATAATCTGACTGAATGAGTATGTGAAAATGAAGACCAAAGCTCTCTGGTCCCAGCAGAATTTTTGAGAAAACCCTACTGAGTATAGTGTATGGTGATACCATCAAGGCTAAGTCCTTGCATTTAGATTGGACTTATCTGTCTGTGGACACTAATTTCTACAATGGCCATTGACCCACTTTCATGACCAACTGTCATTCTGCTCCCTTGGGTACTGTGGGAGTTTTGAAATAAAGTGTATCTTTTAAGACTATGGAGATGGTACAAAGATAATTATTTAAACTTTAGCCTTTCCTTTCTACCTTTAAAATTGGAAAAGCCAGCTCCAAAGAATTGACTCATGGGAGGCAAAAGTTCTCAACTGTGGCTTCATGTTAATTATATATATATATATATATATATATATATATATATATATATATATATTGATACCACAGGGTAAGGGGAGGGGATGAAAGAGAGGAGGAGGTGGAAGGAGAGTTAATAAAATTTAAACTGTTATGAATAAATCATATGGAAATCTATGTCTTCACAAGCTAATAATATATATGTTGAAAAAGAAAGAGTTTGGGTAGAAGTGCCCTGTGGGGGTGAATAATGCTGTGTTCAGAAGCCATAGATTGTTTTTATAAGAATTCTTCAAATCAGGTGGACAGTTTTAGTGCTAGGAGTGGGGTATACTCAAGTGAGTTGTTGGCTAGGGAGGTCCCTGATGCCCCCCCAAAACTCTACAGGCTATTGCCAAGACTCTTGGTTGCCAATCAGGACTAGATGATAAGACCCTATTGCTGGAGACTCTACATGCTTGGGCAGCAGGTCACTAAGAAATCAAGCTGGAGCTGAGCTGGAAGCCTCTTTGCTGAAGAGCTGTCAGGATTCTGGAAAGAGCTATGTAGCCTGTTGGGGGAGAAAAGTCAGCAATGGTCTTAACCAGCAGTAGAACCTTCAAGCCTTATCGTTGGCCAGATAGGCCAAACGTGCCAACTCTTGCAATGGTAGCATACTGTTATGGAGGAAACCAACTGCTGTCTGATTGGATTGGAGGCTTACTCCACAGGACATACATTCTGGCACTGAAAACTTAGTCAGAAGCCTATGGCTGAGGAGGTCATAAGCCCTAGGAAGGGAACTACTATGGTTTTCTGCCTAAATGCATATATTATGGCTACCAAGCTGCCCTCTAAACGCTCTTGTGTATGCACATGTATTAATGTACTCTAACTTCTGGTTCAAGAAGCTTCTCTTTCCAGATGGTGGTGACCACTGGGGTGACTAGTGACAGTGGAGAATTAAACACTAAGTGAGACATCTCTATCACACCCGACAAGGCTCAGGGACCATTGCAGAAGAGGTGGCAGAAAGAATGTAAGAGTCAAAGGAAGAGGAGGACTTCTTACAAAGCAATCCTCCGGATACAAAGTGGCCTTACTATTCATGATCGCACAGTGGCTGACACTACCTACAAAGACCTGCATAACAGGAGGAAACAAATGACATCAAAGTAAAAGAGAGACTCGTTGGAAAGAAGGGATTCAGTGGAGGGGGAGATTTGGGAGGGGGAAAGGGAGATGTTAGTAGGAGGTTATGACCACAGTCTATTAGCTATACTTAAGGATGTTTTCAATAAAAATTAAAAATATATTGATACCTAGGCATCAGCCCCATAGTTTCTGATTCAATTTATCTTGAGGAAGACCCTCAATAGATAGTTTGCAATTCCCCAGGTGATTAAAATGCAAGCTCACAGGCCTGCACTGACACAGTTCCTTGGCAGACTACACATGCAAGCCCATCTCTACACCCCAAGAAAGGTTTGTGGGCTCCTACCTGCGATTTCCTCTGGAAAGTTCTCAATTCAATGGACTCAGCATTCTTAGGGAGGCCAGAAAAGGCTCTGGGAAGATTGTGAATGGAATCCACTTGGGTGCAGTCCAGGTAGAGCTCCACAGAGCCGTTCCCTCTCTGCACATTGGTGAACCTCAGGAGGATCCTGTGCCGTCTCCCATCAGCCAGGTGCAGGTTGTTGAAAACCACCAAGTGGATCTTCCCATCACTCTTGAGGTAACGGAGGATGGCTGCAAGCAAACCCAGATCAGTGAGGACTGTGAGAAGAGCAAGGGAGTTGCTTCTAGGCTGAGTGGTCTCCTGGTATCAATGCAAACTGTAACCACAAATACTGACTCCCTGCCTCTGATGTGACAGGCACTGTCCTTGGCAGGGTACGGCAGCAGCACGGGACTCACACTCCTCTTGAGGATGGTTCATGTGGATAGAAAAATCACAGAATACTAGCAAATCTGAAAATAAATGATACAATTTTGGGTAAGGCAAGTGTGGCAGCATGCATGCCTGTAATCCCAGTGCTGGGGGAGGGGGTGGGGTTGGAGAAAGTTGGATCCTTAGATCATGCTGGCCAGCCAATCAAGTCCAATTTGCGATCGCTAGACTAAAAAGAGAGCCTGTCTCAGAAAGGGGTGCCTGGGGATGACACCCGAATTTATCCTCTGGCTAATACACACACACACACACACACACACACACACACACACACACACACGCACACACACACACACAGGCAAGCAAACAAATAAAGCAAGAAGGCATTCTCAGTATTTTATTAAATGAAAAGCAAAGAGTTCATAAGTTAATATAGCTTCATTCAGAAAATGTGTCTCTATATGTATATAAGCATACACCTGTAGAGGTGTATATACATACAAATACATATATGCATTGCAGAGAAAATACGTCAATATTTATTGGGTAATTTCTGAATGTTTGGATGCATGCTTTCTTTCTTCTTGCTTATCTTCAATGGCTAGCTTTTCTATAAGAAATACCCATCACAGATATTAAAAAGTGAAAATTGAAAGGATTACACAAATTCACCCAGACTCTGTTGCTGTTAATCTGTGATTTGTGGCAAGTAGCTTGGACTGTCTTCAGGCACCTCTTCTCAGAGTGGAAATGCCATGTGCTGCCCCAAGAATATCTGTTTATGTCACAGTATAGCCAAAGAAATTACTCACTACCGTGAAGCTTGAAGGATATGTTTTAAGGTTTTACTAACATTCGGCTTTCTAGGTTCACTTTCCTACCCCTTCTGAACTCTGAGTGGATTTCCAAGCAGATTAGGCATTATGTTTTGTGACATACAGAGATGCCAGGAGGGGTCAGGTTGATCTTCTCCTATGTCTATGTGGTCATAGGCTAGCTACAAGGACTTTCTATAATTATAATCCAATACAAAAATTCCTTAAGGGATTAAAGAATTAAATAAACATTGTATGAAAAGAAAGTATGATGGAAATTACACACGAGAAGAAATTTCTTCCTTCCCTCTCTCCCTTGCTCACCTCCTCTTCCTGAGTGCTGGGATTAAGAAGCATGTGTCATCATGCCTGGCCCAGAAAAAAAGATGCTGCAGATTTATCTCTAATCTGGGATACAGTGAACTTTTCACCATTTTATTGAATAGAAATTGTATTACAACTGAATTTATAGTTGTAGCTGGCAGGAAATTAAAGGTATATAGAGAGCTGAAAAGGAGAGAAACTGAGTTCAAACATAAACATTACTTCAATTTTTTAAAACTTCAATTGCTTTACAACTTAAAATGGTTTGCAAATCCCTGTAGTTTTACAAGCCAATAAAAATACCATTTAGTCCACCAGACTTGACACACATTTATTTAGTCAATATCCCCTCATTCTAGTTATGGTCATTACTTCTGCTTCTTATATTAAACAGGTTTAAGAAGATTATCAGGCTGGGGAGATTGCTCAGTGGTTAAAGGTGCTTGCTTGCAAAATCTGCTGAACTGGGTTTAATTTCCCATTACCCACATGAAGCCAGATGCACAAAGTGGTGTAGGCATCTGGTATTTGTAGGCAGTGGCAAGAGGTTCTGGCAGACCCATTCTCAATCTCTCTCTGTCTCTCTCGCCAAATAAATAAAATATATAAAAAAGATTCTTGATTTTCCTCCCCAAACTAAGATTTCTGTGAATTTTAGAGGGAACATTTTCTTGGGCACACTGCGATTTTTAACAGTCCTTCACAGGACACATGGACGATGATTTATTTTCATAACCGAATAGCTGAGATGAATGTTATAAATAGTACACAGTGAAGGACTTTATGTATGACAGGTGCATGTTGCATGCTGTGAATATGTACTTTCAACAAATAATTAAATGATTGTATTTAATGCTTTCCATAGAGAAAAAAATTTAAAGTTTAGAGACTGGTAACTTAACATCTTACCTGCTATCATGACCATACTCTCATATAGGACCATTCTCTACTTCTGCATTGCTTTCTGTTGCAATGAACACCCCGATGACAGATCCCTCATACTTGTAGGGCTTGTGACAATGGAAAGAAAGGTGGTGGTATTTGGGGAAGAAGCATGGAAACCACCGTCTTCACAGTATCTGTTAGCAGTGCCTTGACAGTTGCCATTTTTAATACTCGATCCAATCATTCGCGTTCCTCTCATGGGCTCCATGTTTCATTTTTTCTTTTTTGCACATTCCTTCCTTCACTGCTTCTACACATATATCCTCAGATCAGGAAGATGATCCCAGAAGGCAGAGAGGTGCCTGCTTGCTCAGGAAACTCAGGCACGTTCTCATAAGTCAGAGAGAGTCCAAGCTGAAAGTTCTGGGCCCAGGGGATACTGCACACATCCTGGGAGGGAGCCTCCCTGACCTTCCCTGAGGGGAAGAGGGTGTGAACCCACTCCTTGGGCTTAGGGTGAGACTCTCAGAGAGCAGAGGAAGCAAGACCTCCTTTCTCGCCAAAGGAGCCCAGAAGCCTGTCCCTGACCCCAAAACACCACACCTCTGTCCAGTCAGCACCCCAGGAAGCACCAAGCTCAGGAAAGATCCCTGGTTACAGCTGTTTTTCCAGCTGCAAAGCATCAGTTCAGGAGCTTGGTGTTCACGCACCAGTAGCTGAGCAAGTCTGCTGGGGGTTCGGCTTCTTTTGTGGCCTGGGACAAAGAATGCAGCCACATTGGCCTCCCCGCAAGGAAGCCCTTGGATGCCCTGTGGCAAATGGCCCCTTTGCTTCTACTCTGTTGCCTCCGTTAGGGTTTCTCTCACAGATCCTTGACTCACCCCACCACCATAGGTCTCTTTTAACAGTTTCAGGACTAGCACACTGAGCTTCCTCTAAGGTTCTTCTGATCAAGCTACTAATGTTATCGGATTTGGGGAGTGTAGGGGGATGTTATAGAATTTGGGGAGTACAGGTTCCCCCCCCCAGCCTGTGAATCCAACTTTCAGATTCTTGCCCATTCTAACAAAGAATTGAGGAAATGGACCAAAAAGGGTAAATTATGAATAATGAGTATTATTTAGGGAAAAGGAGTATCCAGGGAAAGGCTGAGACAGGTACATACACACATGAAAAATTAAAAGGATGAACACACACACACAGAGAGAGAGAGAGAGAGAGAGAGAGAGAGAGAGAGAGAGAGAGAGAGAGAGAGAGAGAGAGAGAGGTAAGCCTGGTGCCTGCACTTTAGTAAAAGCTAAGAGATCAGTTAGCAAAGGTTCCATAATTTAGAAGCGTGTAACAGAGCCTAAAAGGAAATTTTCCTCCTTCCAGGAAAAGCCTGGCTATGATGGGGGCGGAGGGCTTACCAGATCATCACCTGGAGGTTCAGATGTCAAGAGGAAAATAAACAATCAAGAGCACCTTGTCCACGTGGTGAGACTTTTTATAACTCATTAGGATGGACTTTATTGCCAGGCTCAGGTGAATAAGGGAGAGAGCTGATTGGTTTTTTGGACTCAAGGGGCTGGCCAAAGAGGAACCAGCATACCAAAGTATGTGAGATGGGGGAGAAGTCGGGGGCACCATTGCTGAGGGAATGTTTGTCTTGGGGGAGACTGGGTCAGATGTCCAGTTCCAGCTTTGCCGGACAAGTGAGGTTATATCTCCTCATTCCCTCTCTTTGGGTCTCTGTCCCTGACTGAGTACCTGTTTAAATAAAACTACCTCGCTCCAATTTCTTCCTCACTACCTTCTCAACTCAAGCACATGGACTAGCAAATGAAATCCTTTAATCCTAGTTAGCGTCTAAACTCCCTTTCCAGGCCTGGCACCAACCTGTCCACATTGCCATCTCTGTTTCTTACTAAATTTCCCATAGCATCCAAAAGTGTCCATTCAGCTGTCTACAAAATGTAAAAAATAGTTTAAATAGAATATTAATGGATTCACTGTGATTTTTACCCACAGTTTATATATATATATATATATATATATATATATATATATATATATATATATATAATGTAGATAATGTAGAGGTATTTTCTGTGACTTATTTATATGGCACCTTTCCTTCTAAACAACCCGCTATGTACTTAATAATTTTAGACCTGATTTTGGGCACTGTCTGGTCATAGGTATCCTAAAAAGTTTTCCAAAATTTAACAAATCAAATTCCAAAGCTCATCCTGGATCTTCTGGTTCATACTTGTTGCTTTTGCTTTTTTCCTTAACAATAATAATTCCTTAATATCCATTTTTGAGTTTTATATCCATAAGCCATTCTTTAGACCAGTTGCTAATCCAGACCACCATCCATCACACCACAGACACAGGAACACATCCTCCTGGCAGACACCAGCCTCTAACTCAACATCCACTGACTACCTGCCACAATACAGGGAGGCCACCTCTAGTGAATAATGCCCAATTCAGCTTACAGAAGCCAATGATGTGAATACAGTGCCCTTCACCCCATAGGCCTCCTCCACTTCTATAAAGTCATACTTCTTTGTATATAAACAAAAGGCTAGAACATTAGAACACATATGATCACTTTAAGAGGCCCTGCTGACTGGGGACCAAGGTCAGGGGGATGGGCAAGCAAGACCAATGCCCTGTTGTCCAATCTGCATTTTGGCCATGGGTCCTGATTAGTACCTTATACTTCATATGTAGGATTAAATCATGTGGAGTGGAATTTACCCCCTCCTTGGAAAACTTTTGAAAGGGGGCCGCCTCGCTTTGTTCTTTGGACTTCTGAAGCCTGTTCCCAACCCGATTTCGGATCCCACTGTCCCACCTTGGCATAATGCTTCCAGCTCTCCTGATGAAAGCTTTGCACTAAAAGGGCATTTTCGTCTCAGCTCATCTGCTCTTCCTCACATTCTCATTGTCCAAAAGCTCCATTCCCACACCTGGGTACGGGGCAGACACAAAAACCAAATCATCCAGCCTGATTCAATTACCACGTCAGGGACTGGTAGGGAATAAAACAAACACACAGGAACCATGGCAGCAGCAGCAGGAAAGAAACACAAACAAAACACCCAAACAATGAGTATTTGCAGTTCGGCTATCTTGGGAAAGAATTTTCAAAAGGGGTTTTTAAGAAAATGGACATGAGAATAAAAATTATTAACAACTATTGACATTCAAAATAATAAAGCAGGAAATTAGCTTTAAAAAAACTGGAAATGATGGCATTTTGTCTGCTTGGGCAAAGGAGTTCAGAGTGATCCGGCTTGGTCACAGTAGGAATGGAGGTAAAGGGATTTCTGCTTCACTTGGCTGATTGGTCTATTCTTTTGGTACTCTTAAATATCTAATGAGAACCATCATTGTCAAACTTTACCTTTTAAAGTCATTGTGCATTAAAAAACATGCCTTCTTGCTATCACTTTTTTATGGTGAATATTTTTGTCTGCCTTTGCGGGTTTATCTTTATGGCCTACATACTAGGGCATGGTAACTTCAAACTTTAGAACTATGTGATAAATGGAAATCACCAAATTGCTTTTCCTGAAAATGCTGTGATAAATGCAGCCTGTTTCAAAAATTGTCTTATAACAGTTTGAACACATGTAAACTTTACAGAGGATGCAAGCAGGAAGGAAGGAAGGAGGGAAGGAGAGAGAGAACAATCTAACTATTGAAAGGAAGACCAACAATTATATTAGACACCTGAGGAAAGTTGTAAGGTCATCACAGTCCATGACTGGGAGGCAGAGGCTGAAGTTGTGAGGGACATAGAGTCCAAAAGCCATGTTATAGGACCATTGTAGATCAATTTCTTCAGCACCCAAGGAACCTTTCTAGCTCTAGTAGATCCATGGAATATTAGCATTATAAGTCATCCAGCTTAACACCTTTCTTTAAAAAATATTTTATTTATTCATTTTTCAAGCAGAGGTGAGAGAGAGAGAGAGAGAGAGAGAGAGAGAGAGAAAACCAGGGTCACCACCTTGTGGGTCTGGCTTATGTGGGTACTGGGGAATTGAACCAGGGGCCTTAGGCACTGGAGGCAAGTGCCTTAACCTCTGATCCATCTCTCCAGCCCCATTAACACCTTTCTTTAGAAATTCCTTCAATCAAAGTGCAGCCTCTACCAGCACCTTTCTGGTAATATAGATTTCATTATTCCAGAAAATCCCATTTCACTTTTGGATATTCCTCCATGATTTTCCTAATCTAGAGCCAGTATCTGTTTCCTCCGACTTCCACCCATGGGTTCTAATTTTACTCTTCAGAGCAAACCTCATTTCAAATACTTTCATATCTCTCCTCTCTTTTGTCTGGCTCTGTTATTTTTCTAGTTCCTTTAACTTTTCAATGTGAGTGTGATAAAAATGGGTCCAAGTGGATGCTCAAGGTAGTGCCCGATTTGACAATGTCCCTGGATGAGACACGGCCTTCTTAGACAATGAAGAATACAGCAGAACTACCTCCAGGTTCTCTTAGCCTGGCTGCATATGTGCATCCCTAAAGCCTACAACTTAAGGAGTCTTCTAAATAGTTGCACCAGAGTAACAACACTATGCTAAGTGCTGATTGGTTCTTTTCTCTCTCTCTCTCTCTCTCTCTCTCTCTCTCTCTCTCTCTCTCTCTCTCTCTCTCTCTCGCATCAGGGCCTCTTGCCTCTGTAAATGAATGTTAGGCACATGCAGCACTTTTAATTTTTGGTAGCTGCCCTTATGTGAGTGGTTGGGGAATTGAACTCAGGCTAGCTGTCTTTGCAAGCAAGTGCCTTGAACTTCTGAGCCATCTCTCTAGCCTCCTAACTGGTTATTAATGCTGATGTCTAGACCTCCTGGGTTAGCGCTCCCATAGCCTGTACTTCTGCAGTTTACTTTTTACTCAGAGGATGAGTTTACATTTATGATTATTGAGTTTTATCTGATTGATTATGGCCCACTGTGACATCTTGTAAATATTCACGATGGTCAATATATTCAATTCAATTTTCCAGCTTTGTGCTAATTGAAGAAACAATAAAATACTATCTTTACTTAAGGCACCATGTTGAAAAGTTCAAGGCTTAAGACAGGCTTGCCAAAAGCCACCAGATTAAAGGCTCATCACAGCACTTTCATCATAGCACTGGGGAGGCTGGGTTTGAGGCCAGCCTGGGCTACAAAGTGTAATCCAGATCATCATGGGCTAGAGTGAGACCCTACTTCAAAAAAAAAAA
>PVHP010054256.1:0-10508 GCA_004024765.1 Zapus hudsonius | reverse complement strand
CTTTGAGTGTTGTTTGTTTGTCTGTACAAAAGCTTTTTAGCTTGATGAGATCCGACTGACTGAGTTATTGTTGCACTTCCTGGGCTACTGTTTGTTCAGGAAGTTTTTGCCTAGACCTTTCTTGTGTAGAGTTTCTCCTATTTTTCTTCTAGGTTATTCAGCATTTCATATGTTATGTTTAGGTCTTTTACCCATTTAAAGTTGAATTTTGTGTATGGTGAGAGGAGTGGATCTAGTTGCATTTTTTTACATATGTTTAGCCAATTTGTCCAGCACCATTTGTTGAACATGCTATCTTTTCACTAGTTGACATTATTGGCACCTTTGTCGAATATGAAGTAACTGTAGTTGCTCAAGTTTAGGGCAGGGTCTTCAATTCTGTTCCATTGGTCTGTCTGACTGTTTTTATGCCAGTACCATACTGTTTTTATTACTATGGCTTTGTAGTCTATCTTTAGATCAAGTATGGTGACATCTCCTGAGGATCTTCTGTTACTCGGGATAGTTTTGGATATCCAAGGCCTTTTGCCATTCCAAATAAATTTTGAAATTATTCCTTCTATATCTGCAAAGAATGAAGCTGGTATTCTTATTGGAATTGCATTGAATCTGTATATAGCTTTTGAAGTATTGCCATTTTCACAATATTAATTCTACTGATTCAGGACCATGGGAGAGCTTTCCATCTTTTCACATCTTCCTTGATTCCCTTCTTGAGCCTTTTTATTTTTTCACTATACAAATTTTTCACATTCTTAGTGTTATTCCAAGGTATTCAATTTGTTTTGAGGCTATTGAAAATGGGACTGTTTTGCTGATTTCTTTTTCTGTATACCTGTTGGTTACATAAAGGAAAGCTACTGATTTTGTTTGTTAATTTTGTATTCAGCATTTTACTATTATAATTAGATTTCTTTATTCTCTTTTATTGTATTACATTTAAAGCTGAAATCCTTGACTTTGCTGTCTTTTTTTCCTCTTTTACATCTTTTTCCTTTATTCAAGTTAAGTAGAATTTGGGAGTTATTATAGGAATACACGGACAACCTCCTCATTGTGGAAGAAAATAATTTTCTTCATAGGAGAAATATATTCTTATATTTTAGAAAACTGCATATCCTTTAAAGAATGCACTATTCAAATTTGAAGCTTTTGTCTGCAAACTTAATTTTTCAATGTGATTTTCTGTGTGATAAATTCTGTTGCAAACTATTTCTAAGACTGGAATGTCTTTAATTGTTTAATATAACCCTTTTCTAACAATTAACAAGACTGGTTTAATTCAGTTTATTTTTTATGCATTAATGAATCTCTTTGAACAAAGAAATTTTCCCACCAAGACACCTCTTTGAAGAAAAATGTATTGACAATGATCCCGACTTTGTTAATATTTTCGTAAAAAAAAACGCTAAGCTTTGGGGGGGTATTTTTTCTAATTAGCATATGCTAATTGCACAATAAGTGGGTTCATTGTGACATTTGCCTACGTGCATATGATGTACTGTGATCATACTCACCACTTTTATTATTGCCTTTCCTTTCAATGTCCCATTGTATTTTCATCCATCAGCACTATCCCAAGATGCCCCATGGAAGAAGTCACAGCCAGTACTGGTGTTTGTCTCACTTCCTTCTTTCATTTCACATGATAATCTCCATTCGATCCATTATCCTTCAAGCCACAGTGTTTCCTTCTTCTTTAAGGCTGAGTAAATCTTCATTGTGTATAAATATCATTTTTTCTTTACTAATTCCTGTATTGATGTACACCCAAGCTAAATTCTCATTTGGCTACTGTGCATAGGGCCACAGTAAACGTGTGTATGCAGGTAATGTCTAGTACACTGACCTCCACTGTTTTGTTGATACATCCTAAAGAGCTATTGCTGGATCATATCATCACTGTACTTCTAATTTTTTTTTGCCAAACTTCCATACTGCTTGGACTAATTACATGCCCATTAGTGGTTTATAAAGTTGCTTTTCCCTACATCTTTACTAGCATGTGTTATTATTCATTTTCTTGTTGGTGGTCATATTGATGAAGATGGAAAACTGATTAAAACTTTTATGTCAAATGAAAAAGCCTGAAGATGAGGAAGCATGATAGAAAAGTGAAAGAAGAGAGTTTGAGAACTCTCTACATGACTTGAAGACTGACTATAATGCTACAATAATTAAGATGGTGGGGTCATACTGAAAGAACCCATCACTAGAACAGACTAGAAACCCAAGGTTCTGAAGTCTACATGTTAATTATCTTCTCCTCAAATTCATATGCTGAAATCCTAACCACCCAGGTGATAAATATTTAGAGGTACGGTGGCTGGGAGGTAATTAGCTTGTAAGATTAGCATCCTTATAAAAGAGGCCACTGTAGCTTGTTAGCCTTTTCCACCATATGACCACACAATAAGAATTCATCCTATATGAGTCAGAAGATAGGCCTTCAGGAGACAGTAAATCTGTTGGTTACTTGAACTTAAATTTCTCAGCTTCCAGAAATCTCAAAATGAAGTCATGCTATTTATAAGTTAGTCTATGGTATTTTGCTATAGCAGCCCAATAACCCAAGAAATCACACCCATATCCATGAAAATATAGTCAAAAGATATTTTACAATGTAGTAAAGAAATTAAACTCATATTTCTCTAGCACATGTTGCTGGAAGAATTGGTTGTTGATATACAAAGGAAGGTAGGAAAGGGAGGAAGGAAGGAAGGGAGGAGAGAGAGAGGGAAGGAGAGGAGACAAAGGGAGAGAAGGAAGAGGGGAAAAGGTAGGGAGGGGGAAGGAAACAAGGGGAGGGAGAGAAAAAAACTTTAGATGATATAATACCTTACATAAAGCATTAACTGTAATTTTGCCCAAATAGTTTATTGTGTTTGAGGCAGTGTCTTACTCTAGCCATGGATGACTTAAACTCAAGATGATTTTCCTACCTCAGCCTCCTGAGTACTGGGATTAAAGGTGTGTACCAAAATGCTCTTTTTAAAAATAATTTTAATTATCTAATGTAGCTAATTTACATATGGCTTATTCATAACAACTTTAGTATATACTTCTCTTCTACCCACTCTCTCTACCATCCCTTTCCCCTGACCTCTCTCAGACCTTTCCAGCCCCTGTGTTTAGGATAAAGAATGCTGTACCCAGAAGCTACAGGTTCTTATAGAAAAATCCCAGTACCAGGGGTAGGATACCCCTCCGTGAGGTGTTAGTCAGGGAAGCCCATGAGCCCTCTCCAAAATAATTCAGGCTATTGGCTCATCAGAACTATACCGTTGCTGAAGACACCACATGCTTCACTTGAAGAACACTGAGAAACCAAACTGAAACTGAGCTGGAAGCCTTGTCCCTATGGCTTTTATGGTGCTGAAAAGTGCCACGCAGGATGCTTAGGGAGTAAAGTCTTCAAATGTCTTAACCAGTGGTAAACTGTGCAAGCTGCACACCTGGGCAGCCTGGCAAGCTGTGCCCACAAGTACAAAGGAGTACTTGCATGTCCTTCATGGGCTAATCAACTGTTCTCTAAATGTATTTCATGCATTCTTTATGGAGGTTGACTGAGGGCAGGGATTCATGCCTGGTATTAAAACCTGACTTCAGAGCCTCTGGCTAAAACCACAAAAATATGGCACCATCAACTGCTAGAGAGCATACAAACAAGAACAGTCAGCTGGTGGAAATGCAAATTGATCTAGCGCCTTTTCAAGATTTTTTATTTTTTAAAAAAACTAAACATAGAATTTAATTCTGCAATTCTATTCCTTGGTATTTGTATAAACAAGTTAAGTAATGTTCTACAATCAAATGTTTATGGGAGTATATTAGTTACTTTTGCATCACTATGGCAGAATGCTTCACAGAAACAAAGCAAAAGAGATCTTGGCTCATAATTTCAGTTCTAGTCCATCATGGCAGAGATGGTATTGTAGAACCACAACGTTTATGGCAGCTGGACCATGCGGCAGAGGTGGCTCACATCACCAAGGATCAGAACACAGAGAGTGAGGCTAGAATCAGGAGACATAACATTCAAAGGCCAACTGCTACTGACCTACTTCTCCAATTAGGCTCCACCTCCAAAAGGTTCCCAACCTCCCAAAACAGTACACCAACACTACCCCACTCTGAACAAGTGTTCATATCATTAACCCTCATGTTATCATTCAGATTTAAACCTTAACAGCAGTGATGGGTTTGGGTGATTCTAATGAAGCAGTTAAAAATATTCCAAAGTAACTTAAAATCAGATACTGACAAGGAAATATCTTCTAATGCTGAGTCTCAAGGACAAAGCACCAACATTCCCAACAGCTCTACTCACGTCTCAATTTTAGTCCAGATAGACTGTGTGATATTTCTGCCCAAAAGAACTGTTAATAATTTTGTTTTATTTCACTAAATAAACAACAGAGAACAATGTGACTAATGAGATCATAATTCTTACTGTTGGAATGTAAATGAATAGGAAAGAAATTAAAATGTTCAATTTGACAATGGCCTAGACTTGGAGACTTAAGTATATAGCATAGTTAACAAAATTTAGCTACATGTAGAAATCTTTATAGGTATATGTGGAGAGTAATCTTTATTTTCAACTTGACTGGATCAGTAGTATAGTAAGAGCATTTCTAGGAAGGACTCACTAAGAGAAAACCATCCCCCAGGGTGAGTAGCTCTTTTATGGAAGCCTAGTTACAAAGTAGTTGAAAGAAAAAGCAATGCATTTGCTTAACTGCCTTTGTGCCTTGCTGGTTAGATAGTCTATTTTTCTCTATTATCAGGACCCATGTTTGGCCTTCCATCTTTGAATGAAGAGCAGAAGCTCTATAGGAACCTGTGGGTCTTCAGTGCCAGATTTGGACTATTGCATTTAGCCTCATGGAATGAGCAGCTACTGGTTCTCTCCATTGTGGAGACAAGCAATGTTGGACTACACCACTCATGTCATATAAGTCAAAATAAATACTTCCTCCCTCCTAACCTCTCTTCTTCCCTACCCTCAGTGCTGCTTGTCAATCATTTGATAACAGCCATCAGAAAAAAAAACTAATACAGAAAACTGACCCTGAGAAATACAAATGTTGTTATGATAACTCTGACTCTGTTGCTTGGACCTTTGGAAGTAGTTTGTGCGAGGAATAGTGAAGAATTTGGAACTTTGGGCTAGATAAGCCACAGAATACTATAAGCAGAGTTTACTGAGCCATTCTCAAAAGTGGCAAGTGCTTTCTTCGAAACTGGGCTAGAGACAGTTAATGTTATATTCTAGCAAAGGAATATTGTTTGTGTACCGAGAACTTGAACCGGGCTCAAGTCAAAAGCAATGGACTCATTTTTTTTGGAGAAGAAATCCCATGACTGGATAACATTCAAGCTCTGTTATAGTTCACTTATATGATCCAGGTCTATGGTGAGAGACAGCAGCAAATGGAGAAAGATATTGAAAATGTGCATTTTGGCAAGTTAAAATGTGTATTTTAAAATTACAAAAATGGAAGGTCTAAAGGAAGCTGTGAGTATTAAAGAGATTAGTACCATTAAGGAGAAACTTGTCTCTCTGCAAGAGGACAGCAGGAAAAGTGTCCTGAATGCAAGATTCCACCCATCAAAAGAAACTACAAATTTTCACTAGAAAAAATAGAACTGAAACTGAGATTGTCACTTAAGGGGCTTTCTGTCTAAGGAAGTGTTTCCCAATGTCATGTCAAATACACAGAAGCTGGTATGACTGAGGTCCAAGCAGCCAGGATCCATCCTAAGCCAGCAGCAGAACTGGGCAGCATTTTCCACCTGGTACTGGTTTTGCAGGCAGGAAAGACTGAGTACTGAAGAGATCACAGTCTTGAACCATGGCTCTGAGAGCTGTTGAGGCTAGGCAAAATGGGAAAACGGGTTTTGAGAGCATATCTTGTGCAGCTGTGAAAACGAAAGAAAAGTCTCAGTGCAGACTCCAGAATGCTGGAGATGCCAGAACCAAGCCATCTCTGCTGAGAAAAGCTGCAGGCACCCAGTGGAGCTGGCCCAGGAGAGAGAATATGTTTGCTCCAAGCAAGAGCTGGAGGGGTGGGGCTGCCCAAGCCCTTTGCAACCCATGTAGTTACATCACTTGTCCCAAATGCTGGATGAGGACCTACAGGATATAGCATTTTTCCTGCTGGATTTCAGTCTTATTTTGATTCTTTTTTTTCCCTTTCTATGTGCCAATTCCTGCCTTTTAGAATGAGGATGTTTTTTTCTGGGCCATTGTATATTGAATTAGTAGCTTGTTCATTAATTTTTTTAGGTGCTTTCAGTTAAGCAGTTGCTTTGAGTCTCAGAAGAGTTAACTTTTGAACAGTTTTGGGACTATTAAAGTCTGTGGAGAATTTTGAAGTTGGACTAAAAGTGTTTTGTATCATGAGATGTCCATGAGCCCAAGGGAGGTGAGGATGGAATCTTATGACTTAAAAGTAATACCTTGGAATATCAATTTGAAAAGAGGTAAACTTGTGATGGTTAATTTCATTATCAATTTAATTGAATTTATAATCACCTAGGCGACAAATCCCTGGGCATGAAGGATTTTATAGATTAAGGGGGGAAGATTCACCCTCTTCCAAGGACTGAGGTCTAGGTCTGAATATAAAAATCAAGAAATCCTGGACACAGCTTGCTGGGCACGAGCTGAGGAAGCTTGAGGACTGCCATGACAGAACCTTCTTTGGCCTCCTCACACCATGATACCATCGTGTTCTCTTGGCATGTGTCCGACATTGAAGGCATTCAGCATTCTGGACTTTCACTGGATTGACAATTGGGTGCTGTAGGAGTTATTTCTTGTGTTTGTTTTTCCATAATGCAGGGTGTCTCCTAGAATGCCAAACAGGAAGCAGGGTCAGCTCTTGAAGCTCCCCACCTTTTCAGGTTTGCCTTTGAGTTTTCATGAGGATGATCAAGTTAGAACACATGCTTTCTTCCTCCTGGAAGTTAATTGTTTCTTCTTTTTCTGAAATTTCCCCGTGTCCTTGCTCTCTTCTTCCTGGAGTATTTTTCCCTTTCTGAGTGGGAGGTGATCAATGTAGGCTTCTACTATACATGCAAAATTTGTAGATTTTAAGAAAAAGGATAAGCAGTAGTTAAATTGGAATCTATAATCTGAAAAAATAAAATACTATAGAAAGAAAAAAAATCAAGAAATCAAGCAGAGCACCAGCATTCATCTCCCTCTACCTCTAATCTGTAGACACAGTGTGAACAGCCACTTCTTATTCCTGCCAGGATGTCTTCTCCACTGATATGTATGACATCCTCTAAACTTTAAACCAAATGAACCCTTCCTCCATTAAGCTGCCTCTAGTCAAACATTTTGTCACAGCAACAAGTAACATAATTAATACAGGATATGAATTTGCATGAATTAATACTTGTGCATCTCCAAAGCTATCAGGTTAAAAGGAATTAGTGACATATCAGTAGCAATGAGTTTTTCTAGCATAAAATCTGTAATTAAAAGAGCCAGTGCATTAGAGAGATGGCTGATACTAAGACTAGGGCAAGGTAGACAGAAAGTAAACCTGAAATGCTTTAGGAGCCAAATTTCACAATGGAAAATTCTAGAAAAAAATTTTAAGGTAGTTAGATGTATAGCATAGACTATGAAATAAGAAGTCCTTTTTGAGACAAATAAACAAGTAAGGTAATAAAGTAAAATAAACAAGAAGGATAAAACAATGATAAGTCATGTATGCATCCTTGAAAACATGTGATGAAAATGCCACTTTAACTCTGTCACCTTCTATTCAAAAAACACACTGTTGTCTACATAATCATGAAAAATAGTGGAAAAATCTCAGTGAAATACTATTCTACAAATTACTAGACTGATCTCAAAACAGTCAGGTCCTCCAAGACAAGGAAAGTCTCTGAAACTTAGTGAGAGTCTTAGAATAAGAAAAGAAGGATTTAGGTAGACACTAAAGAAATCTGAGTTTTGCACTTTAGTTACTATGATGTAGCAATATTGATATGTACATATCAATAAATGTTCTACAACAAAGCTGGAGATATGGCTCAGCATTGATGTGCACTTTCTGTCCAAGCATGAGGACATTTATGAGATCTGGGACTAATTGAGTTCAAATCTCCAGAACCTATGTTAAATAGCTGGACGTGACCACATGTGCTTGTAACCACATTCTAGTAGGGGAACAGAGAGATTCTGTAATGGCCAGAGCTCATGAAAAAGTGGAAAACTTCAGTGTCAGGAAAAGATTATAGCTCCAGTAAGAACAGATATAAGAGCAATGAGCAAGGATGCACACCTTTCTTCTGTAGCCACCACAGGCCAGCAAAAAAAAATGTACCAAAATACTGCAAAATTACATGTATCAAAATGTAAAATTTTAATATAGAAAATTTGGTGAGGGCTATAGAGAGAATTTTTGTTCCAGCTTCATAATAATTGTTTCAATCTTAAATGATTTTTAATCATAAGAGAGAGAGAGAGAGAGAGAGAGAGAGAGAGAGAGAGAGATGAGTATTTCACACCAGGACTTCTAGCCACTCTAAGCAATTCTAAATGCATGTGCTACTTTGACTCTATGTTTATGTAGGTAAAGGGGAATCAAACCCTGGTCATTTTTGATAATTTTTCTGCCTAGATAATCCTCAAAGGATACTATGAAGACTCTAGATGCACATGCTTTTTATGCATAAAATCACTGTAGAGTGTTAAAGAAATTCAAAGCAGACTAAAAGTATGGAAATTGCAGTTCTTTATTTGTGCATGTTTTCTAACTGAGTCAGGAGTTCCACAATAATACTTGTACAAATATTTCAAATTGCACACACATGGAATCATCACAGTGATGGGTGACATTATTAGATTACCATCATGATCTTATTTCTAGCTATATTTCTTTTGTCACTCCCTCATTTTAATAATGCCTTAGTCTGGGCATGACTGTGAAGGCTGTTTTAATATCCTTGCTTTCTGATTCTGTTCTGTTTTGTTTCTCTTAACTAATTTTCCTCCAGATATTATATTTTTTCTGATTTGACTACCCATTTTTATTGGGTGTATGACATTAATACATTTTTAAATATCCAAAATTATATTTTCATCTCCTAGAGACAGTATTCTGGACTTTAATCTGAGAGATTATTTCATTTCCTGCTGGATCCCAAACTCTGGCTTCTCTGCTACATTCACTACCACGCGGCAATGATTTCTGTAGGGAAAATTCCATAGATGAGGTCTGTGCTCACTGACTCATTAGGACGATCATAAACTCCCTGCAGGCATTTAACCCTGTGGTTCTTGAACACTGTGGTGTCCATTATCTATTTTGGCAGACCCCCTCACCTACCAGTTTCCCTCCCATGCAGACCCCACTCTACTCAACCCATTTAAACAGGGTCTGGGGCTTCTTGTTCTCTTCCATGCACAAAGGACACAGGATTGTTAGCAGTGATTGGCCTGGATCACATTATTTGGAACCCTTACAGGGGTTGTAAAAATAAAGACAGCTAAAGAGAAAAACAGTCCAGAAACTCTTTCATTCTAAGTTCTCAGCAACTCTTTTTTTTCTCCATTTACTTCGAAATGACTTCAATTGCCAGAGAAAACATATCAGCAACTACAGGGTTGCCTTCACTTTCACACAAGTGACAGAGAAGTGATTCCCAATTGAGCTGGATTATTCAAATTAGCCCATAACTCAAAATCCTTCACAATGAGCTCAGGGGGTTATTATATGATTTATTTTGCAGCCAGTGTATCATATTTCTAATTAAATTTTTTTAGATTAATGCTAAATGACTTCACCCTTCCTAAAAACTCTTACCAGCCAGGCAGTACAAACATGTACTGAGTACAAAATCATATGCAATGCGAAATTTAAAACATCTGCTTGGTAAACAATCAAATGGAATGTCTATATAACATTGAGAAAGAATACATTATCCTTTCAGTTACCTGTAAGCAAAGTTTAATGATTCAGAAACTATTATTCCACTTTAATAATATCTTTTAAAAGCCAGGCATGGTGGAGCACACCTTTAATCCCAACACTCAGAGCCTCCCTGAGACTCCATAGTGAATTCCAGGTCAGCCTGGGCTAGAATAAAACACTACCTCGAAAACCATTATATCATTTAAATTTAAAGTGCTCCATATTAAAGACTTTAATTTTAGTTTTTAATTGCAAGTTTAAAAATTCTAATTGGCCTTCACCAAGGGAAGAAAACAACCATCTCCTTTGTTTGACAAAGTTTGGGGGAAAAGTTCATGAACAAGTATAATATATCTCCTACCTCGTTCTGTGTGTGTGTGTGTGTGTGTGTGTGTTGTGTAATATACAAGTAAACATGATTTTTTTTACATTTCTTCAAAATAGTTTTAAAAACTCATCCAACTATTTGTATAAAGAATCTTTCACTCAAACTGTCCTAGAGAAGCAGAGCTGGATAAGGTCATATAACCAAAGGTTCAGGTTAAATGTGAGTTGAAGAACTATGTA
>PVHP010054255.1:0-10508 GCA_004024765.1 Zapus hudsonius | reverse complement strand
GGAGAGGCACCTGGCATCAGTGGGCCTGGAATTAAAATAAAGGAGATGCCCATCCTTGGCTAAAGGGCAGCAGTTTGAAGAGCCTGGGTGGAAAAATAGTTTGTTATTGAGAAAAAATTTTTAAGAGACAGCAGTCAGCAAGGGACTGGGAGAAAATTGTAAAAGTAGCAGTTTGAGGCATTTGGTGGAGATCTGCAGAGAAGGCCCCACTGATGAGTGAGATTTTACCTGTATGGATAAAGCAGTTGGCATACATTAACAGTTCACCTCGGGCAGCTGTGAGGAAGGAGAAAACTGAATTTAGTAAGGCTGTTGAGAGAATTAACTTTTTTAAAAAATTTTATTTATTCACTTTCAAGCAGATATATATATATATATATATATATATATATATATATATATATATATATATATATATATATATATATATATATATATAGAGAGAGAGAGAGAGAGAGAGAGAGAACCAGAGCCACCACCTTGTGGGTCTGGCTTATGTGGGTCCTGAGGAATTGAACCCAGGGCCTTAGGCACCGGAGGCAAGAGCCTTAACCGCTGAGCCATCTCTCCAGCCCCAGAGAGAATTAACTTTTAAGGAGGCAAAATTTTTTTGTTTGGTAAGGCTGTTGAAACAATTTCGAGCAGAAATTTGTAGTTGGAATCTTATAGAGTTAGACCAATTTTCTGAGAATGAGCAAAACCATTGGGCAACCTGGTCTTTGATAGATTTATAAGTAGAGCATTCTCTGGGGGGTATATCCCCTTTTCATTTTTGTACACAAGCAGTAAAGGAAAAGATTTGCCTTGCGGAGGCTGGACCCTGGAGACGTCCAGGGCTGTATAGTAAAAGAGTTATCCCCCCTCAGAACGTGGGGGCCAGACTGACAGCATAAATGCTATTGGAGAAAAGGTTAAAAGGGCTATTTTTTTTCTGAAGGGCCATATGGAGAGCATATAGTTTTTTATATTGAGGGGATTTGTTAGGGAGTTTTTGAAAGTAAATTTTGGGGGTTTGGTCTCTATTATTTTATAGAACTGAAGATGCTCCCTTGGTAAAGGCCACTGTTTAGCCTGGGAGTTTTCGAAGGTAAATAGCAGGGGGCCCCTAAGCTCAGCGGGAGCCTGAGACATGGGCTGTGTGGGGCCCAGGCTCAGGGTGCTATTGTCCCTGGCTGACTGGGTTAGGCTGAACTGAATGTATGGCCTGAGGGTTTTTCAGCTGTTCACCCGTGTACCCCGGCTGGAGACGCCACAGCCCGAGAGGGCAGGGTGGGGCCAGGGGCTCCAGCGGCAGGGGCTGGAGCCTGGTGAGGCAGGGTGGGGGGAGCGAGGGTGCAGCCTCTGCTCCCAGCGTGCGCACGTTCAGCCAGTGCCTCAGGGAGGGCGGGGGAGGGCACGAGTTTGATTTTAGGTTTCTCCGGCACCATGGGCATAGATCTGGGCATGGGAGAGTTATCACTGTTTCTGTCTGAAAGGCTGGGTGGCGTATCTTTGAGGCTCTGTGGCTGGAGCATTGAGGGGTTAAAAGCTCTTTCTCTGGAAAGGCCGGTGGGCGTGCCAGACTGCTGGGGCTGGGGTTTTTCAGGCTTTAGCTTGTCTGGGAACCACTGAACTGGTTGCGCAGCGGCACATATGATTATCTGTTTTAATTCTTCTATGGAATTTCTTAGAGACTGTATATCTGTCCTTGAGTGATCCGCTGGGGGGGCCTTTTTATTAGAACTGGAATACTTTTGTATTTTAGGGTCAGATTTTATTTCAGGTTGATTTAAACATTGTTTTATTGCTGCTAAAATTGGGAGAAAGAAAGGGGAGGTCTTTTTGTTTCTAGCTAGGTATTCTATTTGGCACCACATTTGTGAGTCATAGGGGCTATCAGGATTTACCCAAGGGGCAATACTAAGTGCTTCCTCCCAGAAGGAAGTAGTTCTTTTCTTGGACAGCTTAAGTCCTTGTAATTTTAGAAGCGCCTTTAATGCCTTGGCTGGAGAGTTTTGCTTTTTGGACGTGAAATTTCCCATGATAGCAAAAGATGTAGAAGCGCCGAGATTGTTAGGTATTGTTCCCTCACTGACTGGCAGTAAGGGGGATTCCCCAGCAGTTCAAGCACCAGTAAAGGCTTTTATTGAGTCATTGCATGGCCGATTTGATTCCAGATAGAGACTATGATAGAATGGTCATTTGCCAACACCCGGGGGGCTGTCGGGGTCAATCCTTCCAGCTAAAAGCCTTCCTTCTCTGCTGGAGAGTAGCCCCAGCCAAGAGAATTCAGTTGCTTTTTCGCCTCCAGAAAGTCCCTCGCGATGGCGTGGACTGAAAACAAAGTAGGAAATGAAAGTTTGGAGTCGCGATCCCTGATTTTCCCTTACGAGGGAAACTTGTGTGTCCTGCAGAGGTGAACGCTGTTCCTTCAGTCTGTGGGAACCCCTCGTTGGGTGCCAAGATGTTGTTTTCTCCTCCAGGGGCGCCGTTGGCCTCTGCAGAGGGAAAACAGAGAAGTGGTGGGAGCCAAGCGAGCTATCCGCTGTCCACTGTCTCAGGGCTGAAGTCCACATAGCTGGGGGGGATGGCGTAGGGGGGTCTGGCAGGACACAGAGGCAAGCAGATGTGTATTGTATATCCACGTAGTTCTTTATTCAATTGGGGGAACTTACATTTTATAGGAAAAGGGGGTCAGAAGGATGGGGAATGGGGAAGAGAAAAGGAGATTGGTTGATGGGGGTGGGGAGTTGGCAGCCTGCACTGGGATAGGTGGGTGGGGACAACCTGAGAATACCTCATTTGGGGGCCTGAATGGCGGAAAATACGTGATGCTAGCCACGGTCTGTGGGGATGGGTACAAGGAAGTTTGTCTGATACCCATTGCCAGTCATGCTGAGATGGGAATGCTGGTTCCTGTGGCTTTCCCATGGGGGTTGGGAGTCAGGGTAGATGGAGCCGGGAAATGCCTACCGAATTATTGGTGTTTCACCTCACTCATACATCCTTAACACTTTGCTCTCCATGCCCTCAGTAGCAGCGCCAACAGGCAGTGCCCAACATTAATCAAGACACAGCCTACTTTCCCCCAAACTTTTGAAGGTACTTTGGCAAGGGGCAACTGTGAATTAAAATGTGTTGGGTTGTCAGAGTTTGAGAGCCAGGATACCCTTTAAGGTGCCCTGAGTGAAGAGATGTCAGCATTCTATGACCTCACAAAAGTGGTCGCTGTCATGGTAATAACTGTGGCCATGGATTGAAGGAAGGATATCCAGCCTTGAGCCTGGGTGAGGCAGCACAGTGTCCACTGTGGTCGACTGAGATTCAGAAGCAGGACAAGGTAGGCAGAATTTTGACCTATTAGTTGGACTACGCCAAAATTTGTGGGCTGATGGCCTGTTGGACCATCAGTGTGACTATCTTTGTAGGAAGGGCACTTGAAGCAGGTGACCTAGGAACAGACATGGCCCTCATGTACCACAACAGGCATCTTCATAAGGAGAAACAAGCAGGCAGCAGAATGACACAGGGGCTGCCACTCAAGGAAACAGGAGAAGAACAGGTTCTGTGTACATGACAGGTAGTCCTTGGAAGGAAATTGCTTACCCTCCACACTTTGTATGCTTCCAGGCTCCAGAATTGGGAGGAGGTATCTTGGGTATTTGTTCTGCCCAACTTGGCTTTTTGTCAGGTAAGCCTGCACTGGGTAGGGCAAGCTGGATAGCACACAGGCTCCTACTGTTTCCAAGAAATCAGGGCTCCCTTGTGCAGGTTCTTGTTCACATTCATCAAATGATTTGAAAACTTTCAGAAGTAAACTTGTAGACCATCTATAAGAAATCAAGGAGCCAGGGATTTAGATTATTGTGTAGAAGTCTAGCCTCACATACATGAATCCCTGAAGTCCATCTCTGGCTCTGGATAAACTGGACATAGTGGTCAATACCTGTAATCTCAGAACTGGTGAGATGAAGGCTTGCCTATCAGAAGTTCAAGGCCTTCCTCATCTAGATAATGCATTTGAGGCCAGTCTATGACATATGAGTATTATCTCAAAAAAAAAAAAAAAGAATTTGAGAAAAGCCAACAAAGCACGCATGCTATATTTCATCCCAGGTGCTGGGGGGGATGGAGATGCAGAAGAAGGAGAATGTAATGCAATTTTATTCTTGGTGGTCTCTGTCTGGGTGCTTATATGTTATCAGTGGACTATTCACAGAACTTGAAAAAACAGAAAATGGGTAAAGCATCAGCATTTTTTCTAAAGAGCAAATAAAAGAACAATCTCCAATTCACTTGAATGTGAAAGTACTCAAGTGCTCCTAGATGGTGGACTTTACCTCATATCGAGGATTCCATGAGAAGGACAGATTGGTTGCTTAGGGAGTATTGTACCAAGTTCTCTATTTTCATTGACAAACTTGAGTTGTATTATGTTTTATCTACTTTCACATCACTTCTTGTGATGTATGTGATTTCAATCATATGTATCCCCAAGTACACATAGGCATATGATGGTATTATATGTATTATCCCAAAGTTTTACTCAGATCACCCTTTATCTTATTACTCATTCCTGTTTCTCAAGTCAGCATAGCTCACATATTTCCCCAAGCAGTCTCTCTGATACATGTGAAACAAATTTGAAAAAAAAAAAAAACCTAATGGGGATTCTGGGAAGGTGGCCGTGTGTTAGGACCTCCAGCACAGGCAGAGGTAAAATGCCTCATGACTCTGACAACTGGAGCCGAGAAAGGAAATTTTTAGCTTGGCAGATAACTTAGGTAGAGTCAGGATTCTGCATAACCAACTTAAAACTCCAGCTGATGAGCAAACCACCTGCTCGAGGGTCACACGGTTCCACCGCTGCCAGAGCTAGCCATACAACAGAAAAAAAAACAAAACAAAAAAGAGAGAGTTTTGCCTTAGTGTTAATTTGTCCCCAATGTTTTTGGGGCAAACAATCCTTAGATTAGGTGAGCAGAAAGCTGATTGAATGGAAAATACAAAGGACAAGCCCCAGATCCTGCCTGCCCACTCTACTTGTGGGTCATCAGTCAGCATCTATCCACAAGGCCTGGTAGCTGCACACAGGACCCAGTAGCCGAGCCCAGCCCCCAGAGGAGCCGAGGAAATTAGAAGGAAAAGCAGGTACATTTCAGTCTCATCTACAAAGGTTTTTTACATGTGTTTAAAAAAGTGTAAGAAGGTGCTGAGGGGGAGGAAAAGCTGAGTGGGAGAGTGAAGGAGCTCATACATAGTGTGCTCCCAGCAGGTGCATCACTGCTGCCTAGTGGGGAAGGGTAAAACTGACTTCCATGAGCTCCAGGCAGGCATAGCAGCAGTCTAAACATGGCTCCCCTACTGCTCCCTGCTCCCGCAGAGGACCCAAGAGTCACTTCAACCTCACACACAAGCTCTCACCATAGTCCTGTGTCTCCTCCCTGCTATCTTCTGATGCTCACCACATCAATCCCCACCCCCTTCCCTCCAGCACAGCACCTGGGCCTTGGGCACATCAGGCACCTAGGATTGCCTGCATATCTTAGGCACACACCTGCTGGCAGGCATCAGTCTTTGGGTTCTTCTGGTCATCCCGGCACAGCCCCAACTCCACCCACCCTCACTCAAGCCAGCAGGGCCACTGGCTTGAAGGAGTGCTAAGCCCCAACCCCCATGGACCTGACATACCAGCCCAGCCACTGATCTGAGGGCACACACAGTCCCAGATAAATCATGTGAGTGCCTAACCCTCTCAGTGGAGCCCAGCGGACACCCAATCCACACTGTTGAAGTGAACACATCACAAGGACACCCCCAATACCTCTAAATGGAACTGAAATGGGTAGATCGCAAAGCAAGAAGAATATACCAGCTGAGGAACTCATGCCAAAACTGCTAAGTCTCAAGTGTGAAATCAGCAGTGGAACTATAAAAGAGAGAGAGAGAGCAGATGCAAGCCCAGGATGAGATGACACTAAGCCCAGATCATACTGGCATGGATTCTATAAAGAGGTTAATGATGGAAATGGAAGCTGGCGTAGTCAGCCACATGCTGCTGGGATGAATCTCCAAACCACACACAATTATGGGGAGGAAAATATTTATTGAACGGATCCAGGGAAAGAAGTTAAGGAAAGGCTGGCCCCCTTTCACAGAAGCAAGCAGAGACAGAGACAGAAGCCCACCACCAGCACCACAAGCAAGCACACTCCAAACTAACAAAAGGAACTCCAGGCCTGAGCTCAGACTGCTTTTTGCATATGTATAGCTAAGATTCCAGACCCACCCCAGAAATACCTTAGGGCTGAACCCTAGGATCTGGCCAAGGTGACACACCTCCTCCAGCTGGAACTGGCTGGAGACAATTTACAATTTTAATAAACCCTTAATTCTTTTGGGGGACATTTATTCAAAACTACCACAGAAGCAAAAATTGACAAGTGTCTAGAAAAGTTACAGAACCAGCCCACAAGCTTTGCCACCAGGCTTACTACAATTGAGAAGAAACAATTCAGTGATTGAACTAAAGGCAAACCAGCCAACAGAAGTTCTCAAGAATCAGTTTACCAAACTAAATGAAGACATGAGGAAATACAAGAAAGAGCATCAGGAAGCAGTAAGTGAAACCTTGAAATGAAAACACATCTCACCATATAGAGGTATCTCAAAAAGAAGTATCAGAAAACAAAAACCAAATGGAAGTAATAAGAACTTCTTGAGAATCCCTCACCACTAGAATCAATAACTGACAAGACAGAACCACAGATGTGGAAGATAAAACAGAAGAGAATGAGAGGGAAATCAGAAATTTGAATATCTTCAAAAAAGCAAGTGAACAAAATACAAGGGACCTCTGGCATACCATGAAGAGACCTTATCTCTGGATCATGCAGATCCCAGAAGGAGAAGAAACCGAGATCATATGCATAGAAAATATTTTCAATAGAATTATTCAAGAAAATTTTCCTTATCTTGCAAGAGAAAGACCCCTACAGTTACAAGGCACTCACCAAACCCCAAGTAGATTGTACCCAAGAAGGACCTCTCCAAGACATATCTTAGTTAAAATGTCAAACATAGAAAGTAAAGAGAAAGTCCTCAGGGCAGCTAAAGAGAAAAAATTCATCACCTACAAAGGCAATCCCATCAGCCTTACCTCAGACTTTTCCTTAAAACCTTGAAAGCCAGAAGGGCTTGGAATAATGCTATTCTAGACCTAAAGAAGTATGGCTTTCAACCTAAAGTACTGTACCCTGCATAGCTATCCCTCATAAAAGATGGAAAACTGAAAGTGTTCCATGAAATAACCCAGCTCTATGATCATTTGAACACAAAGCTAAACATATAGAAGTTACCATGGGAGATTTTCCATGCAGATGAGACAAGCAACTTACCTCAGGAAAGGAATAGAGATGAAGCATGGTAAGCAACACCAAAGTGCTAATAATAGCAATACAGGCATCAATCCCCATAATGCCTTCAACATGGCAGGACTTAAAGCAAATCTTACAGTTATATCTTTGAATGTAAATGGACTTAACTCTCCTATAAAAAGACACAGGCTAAGCTGGGTGTGGTGGTGCATGCCTTTATTCCCAGTACTCAGGAGGCAGAGGTAGGAGGATTGCTATGAGTTTAAGGCCACCCTGAAACTACATAGTGAATTCCAGGTCAGCATGGACTAGAGCAACATCCTACCTCAAAAAACCAAAAAAGACACAGGCTAGCAGGGTGGATCAGAAAAATGGACCCTCCCATCTGCTGCCTTCAAGAAGTGCACCTGTCTAAAGACAGTAATCTCCTGAGGATAAAAGGATGGAAAATGATTTTACACACATGTGGGAATAAGAAAGCAGGTATGGCTACACTAATATCTGACAAAATCAATTAAAAAGGACAATGATGGCTACTTCTTACTCATCAAGGGAATGATCCAATAAGAAGATATCACTATTTTAAATATGTATGCACCAAATTCAAGGGCTCCACAGTTCATAATGCATAATTTACTCAAAAAACAAAACAGATACTGACTCCAATACCATCATAGTAGGAGACTTTAATACTCTACTATCATCCCTAGACAGATCATCCAAACAAAAGGTCATCAGGGAAATAGTGGAGCTCAACAATACTATAGACCAGCTAGGGATAACAGATATATACAGAACATTCCACCCCAAGGACATAGAATTTACATTCTTCTCAGCAGTGCAGAGAACATTCTCCAAAATTGACCATGTGCTAGGTCATAAAACATCCCTCAACCAATTTAGGAAGATTCATGTAACCCCCTTTTGGTAGTTTGAATAATGACCCCCCAATAGAGTTTATTATAATTGTGTTTATTAAATTATTGTCTCCAGGCTTCTGGCTGGAGGAAGTGCCACTTTGGCCTAGCCTCCTGGGGACTGGCCCTTTCTAAATTGGATGCAAAATACTAGGGAAAGATATGCAAAAGAATAGCCAGAAGCCTGGTCTGGCAGTTCTGCATTTTGTGAATTGCAGTGTTACAGTGTGCTTGCTTCTGGAGGTACTTTTACTCTCTCTGCTTGCTTCTGTAAAAGGGAGCCAGCCTTTTTCCTTAACTTCCCCTGGGTCTGTTACTTCAATAAATACCTTCCTCCCCACAATTTTATCTGGTTTGGAGATTAATCCCAGTGGTGTGTGACTGATTACAACACCCCTGCATCATATCATACCACAATGCTTTAAAATGAGAAATTAACAATGGGAGAAGCTGCAGAAACTATATAAACTATTGGCATCTGAATAATACACTTTTAAACAATAAATGGATCATTCAAGAAATCAAAAAGGAAATTGAAAATTTCCAAGAAATAAATGATAATGAAAACACATCATACCAGGACCTGTGGGACACCATGACAGCAGTCCTAAGGGGGAAATTCATAGTGCTAAATGCCTTCATAACAATGACAGAGAGATCTCAAATCAGCAACCTAACCACCCACCTAAAGGCATTGGAAAAACTAAAACAGTCTAACCCTAGGAGCTCATGGTGAAAAGAAATAATTAAGATCAGAGCTGAGATTAATGAATTGGAAATGAAGAAAACAATTTAAAAATAGATAAATCAAATGGTTGTTTCTTTGAAAAATTAATAAGATTGAAAAATCCCTGACAATCTAATTAAACAAAAAACAGAGGTGGCCCCAATAAAAAAATAAACAATGATAAGGGTGGTCACAACAGACAACAAAGAAATTGGAAGAATCATCAAGTCATACTATCGAAAACCTCTACTCCACAAAATTGGAGAACCTGGAAGAAATGGATGAATTCCTGGACACCTACCAACTACCAACGAGCCCAGTGCAGATAGAGCTCCTAAATAAACATATCACATACATGGTAATTGAAAATGTAATCAAGAATTTTCCCAAAAGTAAAAGTCCAGGACCAGATGGATTCGCAGCCTAATTCTACCAAACCTTCATCATAGAACTGAAACCACTTTTTTCTGAAGCTTGTTCATGGTATAGAAAAGGAGAGAAGACTTCCAAACTCCTTCTATAAAGCTAGCATCACCCTAATCCCCAAACCAAAGATGCAATAAGAAAAGAAAAATACAGAATCATATCTCTGATGAATTTAGATGCTAAAATCCTGAACAAAATCCTCACAAACCAGACATCACATCAAAAATATTATCCACCTTGATCAAGTTGGCTTCATCCCAGAG
This sequence comes from Zapus hudsonius, assembly GCA_004024765.1. Lineage (NCBI taxonomy): Eukaryota > Metazoa > Chordata > Mammalia > Rodentia > Dipodidae > Zapus > Zapus hudsonius. The sequence goes on along the minus strand of PVHP010054255.1, from coordinate 820 downwards.
ATGTAGGGATGGTTCAACATACGGAAATTGATTAATGTAATTCACCACATTAATAGACTCAATCACAAAAAGCACATGGTCATCACAATTGATGCAGAGAAGGCCTTTGACAAAATTCAACACCACTTCATGTTCAAAACTCTGGAAAGGCTAGGCATAGATGTCTTATACCTCAACATAATAAAGGCAATATACAAAACTCCTAAAGCCCAAATCATACTCAATGGGGAAAGCCAAAAGTAGTTCCCACTTGAGTCAGGAACAAAAAAATGGTGTCCACTCTCACCATTGCACTTTAACATAGTTCTCGAAGTCCTAGCCCAAGCAATAAGGCAGGAGAAAAGCATAAAATGGATACAAATAGGAAAGGAAGAAGTAAAACTATCCGTCTTTACAGATGACATGATCCTACACATAACAGACCCAAGGAATAGTGTCAGTAAACTCCTGAAGGTGATAAATTTCTTCAGCAAAGTGGAAGGATAAAAAAATTAACACACAAAAATCAGTAGCCTTCCTGTATACAGATGATATGCATACAGAAAAAGACATCAGAGAGACTGTCCATTTTCTGTAGCCTCAAAAAATCAAATACCTTGCAATATCATTAACCAAGGATGTGTGTGGTAGTTTGAATAATGTCCCCCAAAAGAATTAAGGATTTATTAAAATTATTAATTGTCTCCAGGCTTCTGGCTAGAGGAAGTACCACTTTGGCCTAGCCTCCTGGGGACTGACCCTTTCTAATTTGGATGTAAAATACTAAGGATAGATATGCAAAAGAAGAGCCTGATCCCTGACCTGGAGTTCTGCATTTTGT
>PVHP010054254.1:0-10496 GCA_004024765.1 Zapus hudsonius | reverse complement strand
TTATTTATTCATTTTCAAGCAGAGAGAGAGAGAGAGAGAGGGAGGGAGAGAGAGAGAGAGAGAGAGAGAGCGAGAGAGCGAGCACCAGGGCCACCACCTTGTGGGTCTGGCTTATGTGGGTCCTGGGGAATTGAACCCAGGGCCTTAGGCACTGGAGGCAAGGGCCTTAACCGCTTAGCCATCTCTCCAGCCCCCTAGTGAATTTTAAAAAAAATATATGTATTTATATATTTATCTGTGAGGAAAGGGGGTGTGAGACATGGGTTTCTTGCCTCTGTAAATGAACTCCAGCTGCATGCTCCACTTTGTGCAGCTAGTTTTAAGTGGTCACTGAGGAATCGAACCCCAGCCAGCCGGTTTTGCAAGGAAGTGCCTTTAACCACTGAGCCATCTCCTCAGCCTCCCGTGGACTTCGAAACTATGGAATTATTTATATTTTTTCTGTGTGTACTTGCCTGTAATAAAGTTTTTTAAAAACGAAGTCGAAACAGTAAGATCCACCAGTAAATAATAATAGTGATTTTAAGAGTGTACTTGAATAAGAGTTTTGTGGCGATAGTCTTTGCCTTGAAATGTCTTATATCTACTTACCTTTCTTCTTGTGACGACGTGAGACGCTCCATTGTTTTGTGGGGAACACAGTGATGTTCTCTTAGGCTGTTACATAACACGCATGCGCACAGCACTGGAACGTAGTAGCAGGTGGTATCTCCTGAGAGATGAATGGACAGGTAGTATGTCATGGTTTGATCCAGGTGTCCCCCACAAACAATTGAATGTGTTCTGATAGATCGATCCTCAGCTGATGGAAATTCAGGAATTAGAACCTCATTAGAGCTGTGTTGTTGGGGGTGGGCTTATGGGGGTTATAAACCAGCTTCCCCTTGCCAGTGTTTGGCACACCTTCCTGCCGCTGTTTGCAGTGCTGTGGCAGAGGTGATGTCCACCCTCTGCTCATGCCATCGTTTTCCCTGCCAGAATGGAGTCTCCCCTCGAGTCCGTAAGTCAGATAAACCCATTCCTCCACAAGCCGCTTTGCTTGGGTTCTTTCTGCGCAGCAACTAGAAAGCTGACCGCAACATATACAGCTTGGATGCACTGGATGGGGAATAACCATGTTGTGGGGGAATGGAGGGAAATGGTGTGAGATTTCTTCACACTACTTAGAACACTACTCAGCATAAAGCGCTGTTTATTTCTGACAATTCTCATTGGGTGATTTGACTGCAGTTGTGCAAACAAGCAAAGGAAAGAAGTTGGAGGTGGCAGGATGGATGAGAGTCACGTAAACAAATTGTAGTTGAAAAGTGCCAGAATGAATGATCCATACATTTCTGTATGCCAACCAAAAACTCAATTTAATTTGATCAAAATTTAATCATACCACGAGGGCTGTAGAGATGGCTAAGTGGTTAAAGCTATTTGTTTGCAAAGCTTGCCTACCTGGGTTCAGTTCCCTGCTGATTGCTTCCTTCTTTGCCCCCAGCTAGTGGAGCCTTGTTGCAGGAGGTGTGTTGCTGGGGTCAGGCCTTGAGGTTGATTAATCCAGCCCACTGGATTTGAGCTCCCTCTTGCTTCTGCGCCTCTCTCTCTCTCTCTCTCTCTCCAGTGTCAAGAGCAATGCTCATTTCCCTCGTTAGTTATGCGGAGCACCTGGATTGTGAAGGAAGCTTCAGTTTGGGCAATCAGTCATGTCAGAATAGAGTCCATCAGTCTTGTCTCTGGGCTCCCAGGGAGCCGAGGGGTACGCTGGGATCTCTGGATCGGCCCCTCCCAAACAGTTCTCTCTATCCCCATGTGGTTCTATTTCAGTTAATGCAGATGAAAGAAAATGTACAGTTAAGTTTCGCAGTCCCAGCAGCCTTTGCGGCTAATGACATCCACACTGGACAGCTCCAATCTCTGAAGAAATCCATCTCCTTGACACTCCTAGGAGAGCGCTGTTCTAGAGCTTTCCACATCTTTTTCTCTTTCTCTCCCTCCCTTCCACTGTCTCCCGAATGCGCTCTGCACATGGTCATTTGTAAGCTTCCCTCAACATTAAAATCCCACAGGATTGGGGAGAGGGGAACAGGGCCTAGACTTTGGGATGTTGAAAAAGATTTCATTTTTTTGTTTGCAAGGAGGGGGAGAGGGAGAGAATGGGTGTGCCAGGGCCTCTTGTTACTTCCGACAAACTCCAGATGCATGCACCACTTTGTGCATCTAGCATTATACGGGTACTGGAGAATCGAACCCAAACCACCATGGTTTGCAAGCATGAGCCATCTCTCCAAGCCTAGTATTTTTTATTTTTTATTTTTTGGTTTTTCGAGGTAGGGTCTCGCTCTAGCCCAGGCTGACCTGGAATTCACTCTGTAGTCTCAGGCTGGCCTCGAACTCACGGCGATCCTCCTACCTCTGCCTCCCGAGTGCTGGGATTAAAGAGTATTTTTTAAAAATGGTTTTCCTCAATGAATCTGGCTCGCTGCCAACATTTACCACCACTGTTGTAGACAATAAAATTTAATTTCCATTTAACTTTATTTCTTATTTACATTTTTTTAACCTTGAGGTTAAATCCATCACCTTGCACATAGTAAACACACATGCTACACTGACCCCTGTCCAAAAGCTGATTTTAAATACACAAATCAACTTCTAATGGCAAAGATGGTTATCTAACAGCTTATTACCTAAATGTTAGTCAAGCGAAAGGACGTATTTTTAAAAAGGTAATACCATTTTTGCCTGCATAGGACTAATAACTTTCTAAACCAATGTGATAAAGGGAGAAATCTTCACGCAACCAACTAAACACGTTAAAATATCAGAAATCTCAGGATGGTAGTTAGAATAGAAAAACTGCCCAAATCTGGTTCAGTCAAAATAATGAGACTTAATTTTTTGTCATGATTGAATCTTTATAATAAAACAAGTTCAAATGTTTTTCTTATTAAATTCTTTAATGTTTTCTTTTAATTCTTAAAAATTTTCATGTTCATGGGTGCCTTTGCCAGGGCCTCTTATTGAACACCAGTCAACTTTGCCCCTTAGTACCTCAGTAGGTCTCAGTGGACAGCTTTAGAACTGAACTGGGGCTGGGGGCTTTGCAAACAAGCGCCTTTAAGTGTCCAGCCACCTCCCCAGCCTAACAAGATTTATATTTTCAAAAGTTCCTTGTTGTTATTGCATTGTTGCTTAACTTCATCCATAGATCATCTTTCACTTAAGGTGTGTGTTCAATCCTTCATAAAATTTAATAAAATGAAACTAAATAAAAAATAAATACACAAGTCAGTGTGCCCTGACCTTGGTGCTTCTCTCTTTCTGTGTCCAGGCTCCTTGGAAAGCTGTCTGGAAGGTTGCAGGAATGTCCCAGTAAAGTATAGCTTTGGGAGGAGTCACTTCTGCCCCCTTCTGAGAAAGTGTAGCAGGACAGGGTTTTCCTACTTGGTGTTTAAAGTGTGCATTAAGACACTACAGATCTCGGAATGTGTGAGCCTGTGAGCAGTAATTCTGATAAAGCTTATAAAACACATCGGTGCTTAATAAGAATGTAGTTTATAACAAAATTTACTTTGAAAGATTTAAATATCTAATAGAAGTAATGTAAAATATATTTTGAATTTTTTTGGGGGGGGTTTCGAGGCAGGGTCTCACTCTAGCCCAGGCTGACCTGGAATTCACTATGTAGTCTCAGGGTGGCCTTGAACTCATAACAAACGTCCTACCTCTGCCTCCCGAGTGCTGGGATTAAAGGTGTGCGCCACCACGACCGGCCTGAAATATTTTATTTTTTTACTGTAAAGCTCTTGATAATGTAAGACTACATGATTTGTTTTCATAGCAGTTGTTCTCCTGGTCAGGAACTTTTAAATTATTTTCCTTTCAATATGCCCTAACAGAACCAAGTGGGACTTTAGTCACTTTTGTCCCATGAATAGGGTTATTCCGGGGGACAGCAGAACTCTTACGGAGAGTCTTCTGTACCTACCAGAAGTTGCTTATTTTGCTCTCTCACTTGACAACCTTGGAACTACTTGCTCTGAAGGAATTTATGTGCGCCCAGCAGGTCCTGTGTTCCTCAGTTCCACTGAAGAAACACCAGGAGAGGTGACATGTCCATTCTTTAACGTTATCAGCAGCCAGTGTGGGACCCAGCTTGGATGAGGCTACCCCATCTCATTCCCAGACCGTAAAGAGCTAGCAATGATAGCCTTTATTTATTTATTTTTTTAATGAGAGAGATTGAGAAATGGATGCACCAGGGCTTCCTGCCACTATGGATGTACTTCAGACACATGCGCTACTTTGAGCATCTGGCTTTATGTGGGCACTGAGAAATCGAACTCAGACCTTCAGGCTTTGCAAGCAAGCGCCTTGAACTGCTGAGCCATCTCTCCAGCCTGCATCTCTGCAGACTTTCTGAGGAGAGAGACTCTCTTCCAGTTCCTTCCGTCTCTGGGACGTCCTGGAGATTGGAGAGAATGCAACGCTGCGGTGCTGTTGGCTCCTGGCGTCCTGTACGGGGCTGTGGTGGTGGCCGCAGGCGGAGGACATTTCCCACGTGGACCCTTGGAGTGTTCCCAGATCAAAGCTTCAATGCACTGCAGGCCGATGGACTCCATCCAGCCGGTGCCTCTCTTACACCTTAGCGTTTCCTTTGCCAAAGGTGTGTTTCTAGAGGCTGCCCATTAAAATGCCAAGCGACTCGTACCAACTGGTTGTATAAGTGAGCGGTTTGATGTCTGTTTTTACGTGATGAAGAAATGAAACCTGAGCCATCATTTCTGAGACAGAAGAACATGGCGGCCGTGTTTTTGTGCCTCCAAAGCTGCTTCCGTTGTCCCTGTGCTGCTTGTCACAACTTCTTTGAGTAGCCCGAACCTTCCAGGGCAGGCGATCTCTTTGGGCTTTGGAGTGTTTCGAGGATGTACACTTGCTGACGAAGGGAACTGCTTGCTTCCTTAGATGAACAACAAAGAAAAAAACCAATCTTGTTGGCAAGAGCAGTAGGTTGGGGATTTTGCTGACTTTCTGACTTTCTTTTGTTTGGGTCCTGGGATTTGAACCCAGTGCCTCAGATATCCCACCTCTGGAACCAAATGCCCGACCAAAAGCAGCCAATGGGAGGAATGGGTTTATCTTGGTTACAATGTGGAGGGGAAGCTCCGCGATGGCAGGGGACAGCATGGCATGAGCAGAAGCTGGACGTCACCTCTGCCACAGCAGGTGGACAACAGCAGCAGGAGAGTGAGCTGTGCTCTGGCAAGGGGGAGCTGGCTAGAACACCTCTAAGCCCTCCCCCAACAACACACCTCCTCCAGCAAGGCTCCACCTCCCAAAGTGCCACCAGCTGGGGACCAAGCATTCAGAACACATGAGTTTATGGGGGACACCCAACTCAAGCCACAACTGTGAGCCTGAAAAACCTAAGGACCGAAGTTCGATTCCCCAGTATCCATGTAAAGCCAGATGCACAGAGTGGCACATACATCTGGAGTTTACAATGTCTGGAGGCCCTGGTGCGTCCAGTCTGTCTGTCTGTCTGTCTGTCTGTCTGTCTGTCTGTCTGTCTGTCTGTCTGTCTGTCTGTCATCTCTCTGCTGGCTAATAAATAAGTAAAATATTTTTAAAACAGTTTCATGGATTCTTCTAGGTGGTCTGAGCTGATAACGGTTTTAACTGCAGCCCAGATGAGAGGTAGGATGAATGCTGGGAAATATGCAAATCTTGGGTTAGTAGAGATCAAAAGAGCATCTCTTTTGGTTAATTGTGTATAATCATTGAGATAAATTACTGCTGCATGTTTCAACTCAATTAGCTTGCGCTACTACTTTAACAATGTGATTTTATCTTTATTGCCTTATGAAGATGGAATTAAAAAGAGGTCACACTATTTATTAAGAGTTTATTAGGGCTGGGAGCGGTGACACACGCCAGTGGCATGTAGATCGCTGTGAGTTCAAGGCCAACCTGGGACTACACAGTGAATTCCAGGTCAGCCTGGGCTAGAGTGAGACCCTACCTTGAAAAAACAAACAAACAAACAAACAAATAGCAACAACAACAACAACAAAAACCACGTTTATTAGGGACCACAACTGTTGTCTGGCTGAAAAAAAATTGTACCTGAAATTAATTGGTACTTTCTACCTCTGCCCTTCCAGGATGTAAAACCTCCTGAATGTTGGGGAGGAACCACCCCCCACTTTTGGGCCTAATATTTTTGTATGTTAGCAGCACACTGGTCCTTCCATCAGCTACTTTTTGTCGGGTTTGAACTAGGAGGAGCATTTCATTACACATCATTTTTGGGGGACGGTTAAGTGTAATGCGGGTTTGGGTTGCTGACATCTGGCTTGAATAGGAAAGAGACTCCCCCACAGGAAGGCTCTAGTCGTCCCTGCTGGATGGCTTCAAATACAGATGTTCGACTCTGAGGTTTTTCAGAACAAAGTTGGAAGCACCCTGGACTTAATTATAGATGCTGTAATTCAGGGAACCACTCCATTCTTGCGGGATATTTAGGTCCGTGCTGTTTTCTTCTTGTCATATATGCTGTTTATGGTCTTTGCCTCAAACTCCCGTGTGCAGTAAACTGCTTTTCTCTTAAACTTTCTCTTCTCAGCATGTTGTCGGGGGTGGTCAGTCCAAGCTGTTGGATTTCTTGGAGCATTCAGGTCGGGAGTGAATAATAAACACAACTCGCCTGTTGCAGCTCTTGCCCAGCTCCCAAGAGGCCATGAGAAAGCTTGGGGAATGGAGGTACAAGGCATGGTGGGATACGGAGAGAATAGCTCTGAGGGGCTCTTCTGGGTATGTGCCTGGGTCATGCTTAACTTCTAGTCCTTCTGAACTTTCTCAGAAGAATGAAGATGGGGCTGGAGAGATGGCTCCACAGTTAAAGGCACTTGCTTGCAAATCCTGACTGTCTGGGTTTGATTCCCCAGTGCCCACGTATGAAGCCAGATGCATAAAATAACATGCTTCTGGAGCTTGTTTGCAGTGGCAGGAGGCCCTAGTACACTCTCTGTCTGTCTGTTTCTCTCTCTCTTTCCCTCTCTCTCTCTCTCTCTCTCTCTCTCTCTCACACACACACACACACACACAAATAAATAAAAAATACATTTCCTAAAAAACATTGAAGATGGCTTTCACTGTGTATTTTTGTCTCACTCTTTAATGCATAAAGAAGAAATGTATAAATAATGTACAAATCAAAATGCAGTTTTTGTCTTGTGAAGTTCTATGCCGGCTGGAATGGGTCGTCTGTGTCATTCCTCTCCTGTGGTCTAGCACAGGACATGAAGTGTGGCTATACGTGTGCATTTCAGGTAAGTATCCACTGCTGCGGGAACCTTTGGATCTGTATCAGTTATGACCTCCATTGCCTCAAATACCTGCATGTCGCAGACACCTGTGTATCCCGTCATCATCCTGCAATTTCAGTCAGTCCCTGCTCAAAGGTCACAGCAGTCTGTGTCTCTGCAAAGAAGCCCTCTTATGACCAGTAAGCAGTAATAATGACAGCAAATTTTTAAGAATAGCCAGCTTGGTGACCCCTTACTTTGCCTGCTTCTTCCCCCTGTAATTAATCAAGGTATCTACCACGTGTCTAATATTTAGTAGGAAAACATAGTTCCTGAAGCTGTTTAGATAGTGTGGCTATGAGTTAGACAGCCACATGCCAGTTTCAGGCTGTAATAATTTAGAGATCCTGAGATTACCCCTCCCCCTTACACACACACACACACACACACACACACACACACACACACACACACACACACAGAACAAGTTCCTGTTAGGGTTTGCAAGAGAATAAATGGCTTAATGTTCATGTATGTATATAAATACATAAAAGACTCATCTCTCAGGAAATTAGAACATGAATACTCATACATATTTGATCCATGCCACAGCCGGCTGGCAAAGACTAAAAGAAGAAATCTTTATTGTAAGGATTCGTGGGAATCTCGGACCACTGATGGCAGGCCTGAGCTGGTCCTTGGGAATGGTCTGGAATCTCCAGAGCACAGCAATCCAGACAGAGGTCATCACCATCTTGGCTCTGCTCTGTTGATTTTGCTACATTCTTTCTGTCTCTGCAGCCCAGCTTTCATGTGGAAGAAAACATGAATAACCCTTCGCTCCTTCTAAAGTTCCAGCCACCCACAGAGACGGGCTGGCTGGTTCCCAGGCCCAGCCTCACATTCCCTGGAAAGAGATTCTTGTGGTGCCAAGCGTGGGTCAGGTGACTGAGCCTGGCCAATGTGTGGAACTTGGGATCCCCGTCAGACATGGCTGCCTGGGGCTCCCTGTGGAGATCTGGCAGGAAGACACCCCAAGATGAGGGCTGGCTTCTGGGTTTGGCAGACAATCCAAAAGATGCTCCATGGAATAAGAGAAAAGAAAGCAAACCGAGTCTTAAACACTCATTTCTTGGGCTGTTAGCAGTAAATACTAGGGACTGTAACTCTCTCTCACTGTGGGTCAGGGTCAGCAGGGGACTGAGTGACAGTGCTGGGGAAATGTCACTTTTCACATGTCATTCATAGAGCCGGGATGCAAAGATTCCTCTATGCCTTGAGACAGACAAATCATGAAGTGAGCAGTCATTATCGTTCTGCAGACTTTGCTATCGTGTGCCTTGTTCACAGATCACCTCTAGCAGCTGAAATTCAGTTGCCTTGTGAAAACCTTCTTTCCTTGGTCCATGTGGAGCCGTTCATGCGAGTATTTATCAACTGTTCGAAAGCAATGGATTAATGATCTCAACAAGCGTGTGTGTGAAGTACTTACTGTTGGCCGTGGACTTGCAAAGTGTTGGTAGATTTTAGGGTTCGAGAGACAGAGACAGACATGGAGTTGGATTGCCCTCCACGTAAAGGCTTTAGAACAACATGGTGGGCTCAGCCAGTCAGGGGGAACACAGCCGTCAGTCCATAAATGGGTTCTTCCCTTACCAGCAGCCTTCTCTCTGGAAGGCTTTGCTGTATGGAAACACCTGTTCCTGGGATCCCCAGGACGGTGTAGGGTTGGCTCTGTGTCATAGTCTCTGGAAGGTTTGGGGTCTCATGGTCTTGAAGAAGATGCTGACTAGGTGAACGGCCTGATGGAGGAGAAAGGGGGGCGGGCGTTACTTCATATTAGCCTCAGCAACAGAAGCAATGCAAAGTGTGTTGTGATACAGGAACTTGGGGTGTCTTTGAATGACGGAACCATTCTTAGCTCTTGGTTGAGTTGGAACTCGGGAGTTAGGGTGCTAGACACTCACAGTCACAAAGAACTCCTTGGCCTCCACGTTCTTGTCTTACGAATTGGAGAATGAAATCCACAGACCATAGAAGGGGAGACCATTGGAAGACTAAGAGGAGGAAGGAAGGCCGAGCTTCTGTGTAGGAGAGGGTGCCTCTGGCTGGGGTCTTCTGTGGGAAGCTACTGGATGGGGGGTGAGCCGGGGTGTTCCGATGTCCGACATTCCTGTTCACGTCTTTATGTTAGGTTTCTAGGGAAGGAGGATTCCTTTAGAGGAAAAGAGGGAAGGAAGGAACCGGATCCCCTGTGGCATTTGTTGGACATCTTCCAACAAAAAGAGCTTCAGGAGAGAGGGTTGTGTTCATCTTCACTCACACACACTCCCTAATGTCATGGGAAGGTGTGGAACTTCTCAGAGATTCAAGTGGGAACGTTCCCATCAGCTCATTCCGTAGCACCTTCTGGCTTGGCTGCGTTTACTCACGTTTCATTTCCTGTCCATGTAGAGGTATGGCTGCCACGCGGGGTGGCCTTTAGTTGTGCAGGGAGACACTGGGTGGAGAGAGAGGAGAGGCTTTCTGCTGGGGAGACCTCAGATACTTCACCTCCAAGCAGCACATGAAGATCTTGAAGGGCCCTGAAGTGTCACAGTGTCTGACATCCCCCCATTAGTACCTCACCAGTAACGTGACCAGCAAGGAGGACGTTGACAGATGGCTTCATGGCGGGTTCAGACTCCTGTCATTATTGAACTCCTAAGAACGGCAGTATGTTGGGAACACTGAGGTGAGAAGGCCTGTCTTGTGGATGCTTGAGTAATTCCCAGAGGAAATGGCATTTTAACAGTCCCCTCCCTCCCTGCGTGATGTCACGTATCTGTGACTTGCTGTCTGCATGTTTCCTGAGATTTGCACACTTGAGAGAAGCCCTTTGTTAATTGCGTGTTAAGGTTTGACCTGGAGGAAATTTGGAAGGGCCTGAAAAATGCAGCTTCTAGACTTGCAGGCCTTCTTGGGGTCAAGAGTGAACAGGCCGTTTTCATGGCTGGCCTGTCCTTTCCTGTTTCAGCCTGTCCTTCGGTCTGCTTCTTCTTGGCCTCCGCCATGCTGACCGAGTTTGCTACGCTGGAACACTTCAGATCTGCCTTAGCCTGGGGTGATTGTTCTACCTATTCTCTCTCTCTCTCTCTCTCTCTCTCTCTCTCTCTCTCTCTCTCTCTCTCTCTCTCTCTCATCCTTCCCTTCCCTCCTCCC
>PVHP010054253.1:0-10503 GCA_004024765.1 Zapus hudsonius | reverse complement strand
GCGCACCAGGGCCACCACCTTATGGGTCTGGTTTATGTGGGTCCTGGGGAATTGGAGGCAAGTGCCTTAACTGCTGAGCCATCTCTCCAGCCCCACGCCCAGCTCTTTAATGATTATTTTTAAGTGGTTCATGTTATTCTAATCCTTCACTTTAAGTGAAGTGCTTGCCTACCATGCCCAAGGTCTTTGATTTGATCTATAGCATTAGCCAGAAAGTGGGGGGAGGCACATCTAGTATTATTTTCTTCCATCTGAGGAACATTTATTTATAGTAGTACATATTTGCTTTTGTTCATATGAAAATGTTATTTCATCTTATTTTGTCCATTTTTAAATTAGATTTGTGTGTATGTGTGTAAAGGCAGCCTTACCATGGTGTGCATGTGAAGGTCAGTCCTCACCTTCCACCTCCCTTGAGGGAGGCAGGCAGGATCTCTCATTCACCACTCCATGTATGAGGTTAGCTGGCCATAAAGCTTACAGAGGATTCACCTGTCTGACTATGAAGCTTTGCCTTTAACAGCTGAGGAATCTCTCCAACCCAAGTTAGAGCATTTTGATTGTGATTTGACTGTGATGATTTTCAGCAGTTTGTCATTTTTTCACTGATACTGTGAGGTTTGTTTTCTTTCTTTCATGACATTTAGAAAACTTTTGTCACTATTTCTCCTAATAGTTTTCTGTAGTCTCCAGTCCCCAGAATTCCAACTAATGTACATCGGAGTAGCCATCAAGATCCATTTCTTTAAATTTTATAATAATAAAGATGTAGTTGGGTGTAATGGTGAATGAATTTAATCCCAGCACTCAGGAAGCAGAGGTAGGAGGATCACAATGAGTTCGAGGCTGACCTGAAGCTACATAGTGAACTGTAGGTCAGTCTGGGCTAGAGCGAGACCTTACCTTGAAAGAAAAAAAAATGTGTTTCAGATTCTCTAATACTGTGTTATGGGCTGTCATTTATCTGATACATTTTTGTATTCTGGTATTTTCAGCTCTAAAGACTATACTGGGTTCCTTTAAAAAAAAAAAAACTACTTTCCTTCATGTACTTACGTTTTTCTTTTTCTTTTTTTTTTTTTTTAGGTAGGGTCTCACTCTTAGTCCAAGCTGACCTGGAATTCACTACGTAGTCTCAGGGTGGCCTCGAACTCACGAGATCCTCCTACCTCTGCCTCCCCAGTGCTGGGATTAAAGGCGTGCGCCACCACGCCCGGTGTACTTAAATTTTTCTTAAAGTAGTTGTCAACAGCTTTCTATAAAGGTAACTAGTTTAGGATTTCATAGGTCACAGGGTCTCTGTCACAGGCTTAATGTTGTTATCATAGCACAAACACAGCCAGTTAATAATATGTAAAAATGTGAATTGAGCCATATTACTTGACATTTCATTTGTAAAACATATGGTGGATGGTATTTGGCCCTCAGCCTAAGTTTTCCAGTTCCTGCTTTAAATTGTTGAACACAGTGTAATCACCTCTTTGATGTACTTGTCTGGTGCTTCCATTATCTCTGACATTTCTGAGTCTGTTTCTGTTAGGCAATTTCTTCTGGCTATAGGTCATAATTTCTGCTCTACCACATGTTTAGTGACTTTTTAATTGAATGCTAGATGTGTGAAATGGTTGATTATACAGAATTTGTTGTCTTCTTTTATAAAGCACTCATTTCTTTTATTTCTGGTAAGCATTTAAGTTACCTGTTGAGCCAGCTTGATCTGTTTAAGTTTTGCTTCAAACCCTTGAAAGCAATCTGAAGTAACTTTCACTGTGGGACTTGACCTTTCTGGGGTTCTTCGCAGTGCTGAGGCATCCTACTGGTTGAGTATAAATGTGTCCAAGTACTGTATGAACTCTGGTAGCTGTCCAATTTCTCCATCGCCACTTGTTCTCAGTAGTGTTTCAGTTGCCTGGCCTCATGAAATCACATTTTATGTGGCTTTGTATTCCAAAGTCTAAAGGAAACCCTAATGTTGATTTTTGGTTTTGTTTGTTTTCAGGTTTGGGTGTTTTTTGTTGTTGTTTTTTCGGGGTAGGGTCTCGCTCTAGCCCAGGATGACCTGGAATTCACTATGTAGTCTCAGGCTGGCCTCAAACCCACAGAGATCCTCCTACCTCTGTCTTTTCTTTTTATACTATACCTGTGTGTGGTTTTACCTTCTTGTTTCTTTGATACGGCTAAAATATGATTTTTATCAGTGATACATTATAGCAAGACTTATGCTTTTTAGAAAGTAGACTTAAGCCGGGCGTGGTGGCGCACGCCTTTAATCCCAGCATTTGGGAGGCAGAGGTAGGAGGATTGCCTTGAGTTCAAGGCCACCCTGAGACTACATAGTGAATTCCAGGTCAGCCTGGGCTAGAGTGAGACCCTACCTCGAAAAACCAAAAAAAAAAAAAAGAAAGAAAGAAAGTAGACTTAAAAGACAGTTTCAGGGCTGTGGGGTAGAGAGCAACCATAGAACACTTAACTAGATGTGCAAGGCTCTGGGTTCAATCCCAGCAGTACAGAAAGAACATTAAAGTAATTTGAATATGTGTGAATCTTAAAATTATCTTTTTAATTGTTTAACTTTTTGGATTTTTCAAATAAGCCCATTTCAGCCGGGCGTGGTGGCGCATGCCTTTAATCCCAGCACTCGGGAGGCAGAGGTAGGAGGATTGCCGTGAGTTCAAGGCCACCCTGAGACTACATAGTGAATTCCAGGTTAGCCTGGACTAGAGCGAGACCCTACCTCGAAAAAAAAAATTAAAATAAGCCCATTTCATTAATCTGTAAGACTGAAAAGAATTTGTAAGGCTTCCTATTGGTCAGTATAGTCATAACTATAATATCAAGGTATAGGTTAAGACTTTTTGCCTTTGTTTTTTTTAGGGTAGGGCCTTTCTCTAGCCCAGGTTGACCTGGAATTCACTCTGTAGTCTCAAGCTGGCCTTGAACTCACAATGATCCTCCTATCCCTGCCTCCTGAGTAAGTGCTGGGACTTTTGAGAATGAACAAAAGACAGGAAACTGAGTTGTTAGTGTTCATTTTGTCTGGGAACCACCACATCTGTCTCTAAGGCTGAGTAAACATGACCTAGTAGTGTGATTATGGAAAGTCTATATCACTATAAGTAAGTAGCCTCATGTATTCCAGTCTGGTCTTGACATATAACTGAGAATGACCTTGGACTTCTGATTCTCCTACCTCCCCCTCCTGAATGCTGGGATTACAGTAGGCATGAGCCATTTTACCAGGTTTATTGAGTGCTGGAGATTGAACCCAGGGCTTCTTGAATCTTCAAGGGGTACTTTTTTGTTTTTGTTTTTTCGAGGTAGGGTCTCACTCTAGCCCAGGCTGACCTGGAATTCACTATGTAGTCTCAGGGTGGCCTTGAACTCACAGTGATCCTCCTACATCTGCCTCTCGAGTGCTGGGATTAAAGGCATGCGCCACCACGCCCGGCTATACTTTTTTTTTTTTTGGTTGGGTACATCTTTTTTGTTTGAGTAAGTATTGTGCTTATATTCCCATTTCCCTCACACCAAGGGGGTACATTTTTAAATCTACATTTTGGCATAGAAATAAATATAGTTTGTCAAAGAAGAGCTTTGGGATTAAATTCAGAGGGCTTTAGGTGTGCTAGGCTGGACTGTGTCCCTAAACTACATCTCCAGACCACTGTTTGTTTATGAGAGAGAATGGGTATACCAGGACCTCTAGCCACTGCAACAGAACTCTGGACACATAAGCCACCCTTGGTCCTTCTTAGGCTTTACAGGCAAGTGCCTTAACTGCTGGGCCATTTCTCCAGCCAGCCCTCCAGACTGCTTTTTGTTTGTTCTCTGTTTATTTACAGCTCTACTTAGAATTCAGCTATAGACCATACTTATAGTCACAGGAAAGAGGACAGTTATATAGGAACAACAAGGTCAGACTCTTGAATTTAATTCTTTTTACTTATTAGCATCATATATGTCTTATGTGTTATGATACTACAAGTAAAAGTTACAAGGGAGAGAATGAGCACACCAGGGCCTGGTGACACTACAGATGAACTCAAGGTTCACTTTGTGCATCTGGTTTACAGGGATCCTGGGAGATTGAACCCATGCCAGCAGGCTTTGCAAGCAAGTGCCTTTAATAGTTGAGCTATCTCTCAAGCCCCTGCAATTACTTTGTTTGTTTGTTTGTTTGTTTGTTTGTTTGTTTGTTTTTCAAAGTAGGGTCTCACTTTATCCCAGGTTGACCTGGAATTCACTATGTAGTCTCAGGGTGGCCTTGAACTCATGGTGATCCTCCTACCTCTGCCTCCCAAGTACTGGGATTAAAGGCATGTGCCACCATGGCCGGTTTACTTTTTCCTCTTGAGTGCTTGGATTAAAGGTGTGCACCACCACGCCTGGCTACCAACTGGATTTTGTTTGTTTTGTTTTTTAACGGTAGGGTCTCACTTTAGACCAAGTTGAGGCCTTGGCTACCAAGCCCAGCCTCCAACTGTTTTTAAGTAACAACAAAAAGGAATTAAAAAAAAAGAAAAGCCAGGCTCAATGGCACACATCTTTAATTCCAGCGCTCCGGAGGCAGAGGTAGGAGGATTACTGAATTCCAGGCCAGCCTGGGACTACATAGTGAATTACAGATCAGCTTGGGCTAGAGCGAGACCCTACCTAAAAAAAAAAAAAAAAATCAAGAAAAGCAAAGGAATTTTCTCAAGCTGTGTCTGAAAGAACTGGAGTTTAGGAAGTTTTATCACTGGAGATAATATAATATCTGCTAGGCACACAGGCCCTTAGTCCCAGCACTAGCACCCAGCGGGGAGCCTGAGGTAGGATAATCATTGTAAACTCCAAGGTCAGCCTGAACCAGAGTGAGACCCTCCATCCACAACAAAACAAAATAACAAAGCCGGTATGGTGGTGAATTCCTTTAATCCCAATATTCATTCAGGAGGCAGAAGTAGGAGGATCACCATGAGTTTGAGGCATCCATGGGACTACATAATGAATTCCAGGTCAGCCTGGGCTAGAGCGAGGCCCTGCCTCAAAAAGCCAAAATAATAATAAGAATACGGGGTGTGGGGGAGCTGGGGAGATAGTCCAGTGGTTAAAGGCACATGCTTGGAAAGCCTGCAGACCAGGTTCATTTCCCCAGTACCCATGTAAAGCCATAAAGCCAGATGCACAAAGTGGCACATGCTCTCCAGTCTCTCCCCCTCCACTCCCCCTCCCCATTTACAAATAAATAAATATATTTTAAAAAAAAATTTTAATGGGATGCCAAAATAGAAGGGAGGCTAGTTGGAAAGAAGGGGTTCAGCAGAGGGGCTACTTGGGAGAGAGAAAGGGGGACTATTGGGAGGGGGGTTATGATTGTGGTATATTGTCTATGCTTATGGAAGCTGTCAAGAAAAAGTTTTTTTTTTTTTTAATGGGATGCTATCCAACAAATAATTATGGATAAATAAAATAAAAACCCAGAAGTCTGGGCTGGAGAGATGGCTCAGCGGTTAAGGCACTTGCCTCCAGTGCCTAAGGCCCCAGGTTCAATTCCCCAGGACCCACATAAACGAGACCCACAAGGTGGTGGCCCTGGTGTATATTCTCTCTCTCTCTTTTTCTCTCTCTCTCTCTCTCTCTCTCTCTCTCTCTCTCTCTCTCTCTCTCTCTCTCTCTCTCTCTCTCTCTCTCTCTCTCTCTCTCTCTCTCTCTCTCTCTGTATCTCTCTCTGCTTGAAAATGAATAAATAATATATTTTAAAAAAGAAACCCAGAAGTCAGATTGGTTGCCTGGGGGAAATTCTTTTATCAAATTACAAAATACATCTTAAAATGTATGTTTAGACAGAATCTTGTTCTTTGAAAACTAAGCTTTCCTGGTAATATAAAGTAGTGTGATATTAAATAACATGTATCAATTATTATTTTTCATTAATATTTCTCATCAGTGGCTTCTTGTATTTTGTTTTCTAGGGCCCACATATAGCTTCAGTGACATTAGCTGCTTATGAATGCAATTCAGTGAATTTCCCTGAGCCTCCCTATCCTGACCAGATCATCTGTCCACATGAAGCAGCCACTGAAGGTGTTTCTTTGTGGAGCATCATCTCAAAAGTTAGAGTGGAGGCCTGCATGTGGGTAAGATGTGAATTTCCATGTCTGTCTCACCCTGACCTCAGAATCTTGATACTGTATTGTATCAAACATACCTAGGCAATAAAGGATTCCTGAAGCCACCAGCTACCTACCCACTTCAAAGCAAATGAGCCCTTTTAGAAATTCTGACCTTTGTAAATGACTTTTGCAAGTCCCACGTGTACCACAAAGCAACACCAACTAGACAAAATGGGGCAGGTTACAGTTGACGGAACTGTACTCCATTGTAAAATGTTTTTTAGATTTAAATGCCTAGTTATTATAATCAGGCATAAATACTTAACTCATTAAAAACATTCTTTGCTCTCATACCTTAGAAGAGGCAGTTTTAAAACAATATATTGGCACTTCTCTTCCTCTTCCTCCTCCTTCCTCTTCCTCCTCCTCTTCCTCTTCCTCCTCTGTTCCTTCCTTTTTTTTTTTTTTTTCCTTGTGGTCTGGGGATTCAACTCTGAGCTTGGCACTTGCTGGATGCAAGTGCCACATCCTCAGTCCAGTCCAGCAACACTAAAGGAAATGCCATATGGTGAATTTGTTGAATATGAAAGACAGGAAGAGCTGTCATGTTTCCTGTTGCTCTTTTATACACACTGGGAAACAAATCCATTATGCTAGCTATATATATTTTATAACTTTGATGACATTATTATTAGAATAACAAAAGCTATATAACATGCTAGAAAATGAATTGTATATATAAACCCAAGTTTCTTTATTTGTTAATACCATACTTTTGTTCTTTCAGAAATGATTTATGTTGCTGGATTAACACTATTAACACTGATGCCAAAAGGGAAACTTCATCCCGGCTGGTAATGACAACAGCCTTCTTCACATTCTCATAGCACTTACTGTCTGAAGGGCTTCTTTGGCCAGGCTTCTCTCTTGCTCTAAGTAGCTGGGGCAGTGACTTACTTCCCCAAGTATAAAACTGGCTCTTTAACCTGGGCAAGCCTTCTCAACTTTGCTTTTCATTCATGAATTCCACAAATAGTTATTAAGCACGTAAGCACTAGGATTCAAGGTGAGCAAAACTTAGTGCCTACCCTCATTGAACTTCATACCTTCTAGGGCTGGAAAGATGGTTCAGTATTTAAGGCACTTGCATACCAAACCTAATGATCCAAGTTCAATTCCACAGTGCCCACATAAAGCCAGATGCACATAGTGGCATGTACAACTGGAGTTTGATTACAGAGGCAAAGGGTCTGTCTCTCTGTCTCTCTCTGCTTGCAAATAAATTAATTTAAAAAAAAAATTGGGCTGAAGAGATGGCTTAGCGGTTACGGCGTTTGCCTACAATGCAGAAGGCCCAGAGTTCGATTCCCCAGTGCCCATATAAAGCCAACACAAGACGGCACATATGTCTGGAGTTCATTTGCAGTGGCTAGAGGCCTCTGCCTCCCAAATGCTGGGATTAAAGGCGTGCTCCGCCACGCCCGGCTCCAATCTGAGATTTTGAGGCCAGTCTGCATTACAGAGTGAGACCCTGTCTCAAAAAAAAAAAAAAATATATATATATATATATATATATATATATATATATATATATATATATATTATTTGCAAAAAATATTTTATTAGTTGGTTATTTGGGAGGTGTTTTGTTTTTGGGTTTTTTGTTTTGTTTTTTTGTTTGTGGTTTTTTGTTTTGTTTTTTTTAATATATTTTATTTATTTCCAAGCAGAGAGAGAGAGAGAGAACACCAGGGCCACCACCCTGTGGGTCTGGCCCATGTGGGACCTGGGGAATTGAACCAGGGGCCCTAGGCACTGGAGGCAAGTGCCCCAACCGCTAAGCCATCTCTCCAGCCCTTGGGTTTTTTTTTTTGTTTGTTTGTTTGTTTGTTTGTTTGAGGTAGGGTCTCACTCTGGCACAG
The DNA here is from genome assembly GCA_004024765.1 of Zapus hudsonius. Taxonomy (NCBI): domain Eukaryota; kingdom Metazoa; phylum Chordata; class Mammalia; order Rodentia; family Dipodidae; genus Zapus; species Zapus hudsonius. The sequence continues at coordinate 2,486 of PVHP010054253.1, read as the reverse complement.
GCTGACCTGGAATTCACTCTGTAGTCTCAGGGTAGCCTTAAACTCATGGTGATCCTCCTATCTCTGCCTCCCAAGTGCTGGGATTAAAGGCGTGCGCCACCACACCCAGCTTGTTTTTTTTTTTTTTTTAATCTGCTTTTTTAAAGCATCATTATAAGAGCCTTCAATTTCTTGGTGGTTTCAAGGTTATCTTCAAATCTTTGTTTATTTGACCTCTAATTCAAAGTGACTTTGTGTTTCAAGAACGTTAACAAAACTGTGATTCCTAGGAGACTGGGCTATATACAATTTAGCTGTCTAGGTTTTCACCATTAAATTTAACATTTCTATTACAAAAGCACAGTGCTATTTGGGAATCTCCAAAAAAAAGAGAGAGAGAAACTTTCAAAAGCACAAATTTCTTAGAGTGAATATTTCTTCTACCCAAAGTCTCCTAATAAAATTAGCACATGAAGGAGATACTATGCCTGGCCCTGGATTCACGTGTTTTATGTAAATAAGCTCTTATAAACATAAGAAGTCCAGAAGAGCTGGGAGGTGAATTGTAATCACTGCTTGAATAAATACAGCTTGTCTATTTTTTTTTCTTGTTAGTTTGTTCTGTATGTTTTGCAGTACTGGGGACCATTTGTCTTACAATAAAAGAAGGCAGTCTTTCTTTGCTCTTTAAACATGGGCTAACAGGTTTTAATCTCCCATGCATAAACAAATATAAATTTTTTCTTGTGTTTCATACATATAATTCCTTATTTTAATTTAATTTTATTTATTTATTTTGGTTTTTCGAGGTAGGGTCTCACTTTACCCAGGCTGACCTGGAATTCACTATGTAGGCTCAGGGTGGCCTTGAATTCATAGAGATCCTCCTACCTCTACCTCCCGAGTGCTGGGATTAAAGGCGTGTGCCACCACGCCCGGCCTTATTTGAATTTTATAAAAAATATAAAATTATATTTTAAAAATATTTTATTTGCACACACACACGTGTGTGTGTGTGCCCATGCGCGCGCACATGCACCCCAGTATCTCTTGCCACTGTAAACAAATGCCAGATGCATGTGTCACATTTTGTGTATGGCTTTATATGGGTGCTGGCCCTGCAAACATGTGCCCTTAACCTCTGAACCATCTCCTTATCCCTTAATTTTTTTTTTTAATTTTCCAATCATGAGTTTTCAGTGTCTTATTTGAGATAACTGGCTTTCTGTGTCTAGAATTTTGTGCATTTTTGGATGAGTCTATTGCATTTTATTTAATTTTACAATAATGGACTGCTGACACAATCAACCCTCTTTCTTATGAATGTGGAAAGTATGAGCAGAATTAAAAAATTAGCTCGGCATGGTGGCACATGCCTTTATTCCCAGCACAGGAGGCAGAGTTAGATGGATCACTGTGAGTTTGAGGCCACCCTGAGACCACATAGTGAATTCCAGGTCAGCCTGGGCTAGAGTGAGACCCTACCTTAAAAAAAAAAAAAAAGAAAGAAAGAAAAGAAAAAAAGAATTATACTGAGTATGACCAGCTAAGACATGCGCAGCTCTTGGTTTCTTTGCAGTCCATTATGCTACTTCCTATATAGCATTGAGAAAGTTCTCCAAAGGTGCAGAAAATTATAATAAACTCAATTTACTGCACTTTAACCCAGCTTCACCCGTCCTCACTCTCATCTCTGTTGCCGCAAAGCAATTCCCACATGTCACATTTTATCTGTGAATATATTACCTAAGCGATTAAAGGAATGCATAATACCTAAAAGAAGTTAAAATCATCTGCTTAGAGGTTTAATTTTTTAAAATATTTTATTCATTTTCAAGCAGAGAAAGAGAGAACACACAGGGCCACCACCTTGTGGGTCTGGCTTATGTGAGTACTGGGGAATTGAACCCTGGGCCTTAGGCACCGGAGGCAAGTGCCTTAACTGCTGAGCCATCTCTCCAGCCCCCTAGAGGTTCAATTTTTAATTATGATATTTTTTTCAAATCTCTACATTAAATAGAAGTAGCTTAGCCAGGTGTGGTGGCGCACGCCTTTAATAGTTCAGTAGTGTCTGGTTGTCTTTCCTGTGGCATTAGAACCAGTGATAATTCATTTTATTATTTTTTTTTTCTAAGACTCTTACTGTGGTCACCCAGGCTGGCCTGTGTCTCTGGACTTCAGATAGTCTAGTCAGTCCTATGGATATTTGTATCTCTGCCTCCCCAGTGTGGGAATTTGAGGGTCATGCCTGCTGCTATGCCCAACATTTTACATGGATACTGGGATCTGAACTCAGCAACACTGAGCCATCTCCCAAGATTTACTTCCATGTGTTATCAAAACTTCTTTTTCAGGGGCTGGAGAGTTTGCTCAGTGGTTAAGGCACTTGCCTCCAGTGCCTAAGGCCCTGGGTTCAATTCCCCAGGACCCACATAAGCCAGAGCCAGACCCACAAGGTGGTGGCCCTGGTGCGCTCTCTCTCTCTCTCTCTCTCTCTCTCTCTCTCT
>PVHP010054252.1:0-10506 GCA_004024765.1 Zapus hudsonius | reverse complement strand
CTGGAGTTCTGCATTTTGTGAATGAGTGTGTTACAGTGTGCTTGCTTGTGGTGCTAGTGCTGGGCTTCTGTCTGTCTCTGCTTGGATCTGTGAAAGGGGCCAGCCTTTTTTCCCTTAACTTCTTCCCCTGGATCTGCTCAATAAATATTTTCCTCCCATAATCGTGCGTGGTTTGGAGATTCATCCCAGCGGCGTGTGGCTGACTACGACACCAGGTCATATGGCTTTATAGGCAATAGGCAAGCACATTAACTGCTGAGTCATCTCTTCAGCCCTAGATTTTAATAAGAAAGTAAATCAGCCAGGAGTGGTGGCACACACTTCTAAACCCAACATTCGGGAGGCAGAGGTAGGAGAATCACTGTGAATTCAAGGCCAGCCTGAGACTACATAGAGAATTCCATGTCAGTCTGGGCTAGAGCAAGACCCTACCTTGGAAAACAAATAAAATATAAATCACTAATTTAATTTTTTGGAAGATACAGTTTTTTAAAAAGAAATGGGCAAGTCTTATAAGTTTCAGCATAAACTTATAAACACTGGCAGAGTGTTCCAGATGAGAGAATAAAAACCTTAATAGATACAATAGTGGTAGAGTTAACACAACTAACACAAATATGTCCTTCTGGAATCAAAGTCCAAGAAGTTAGGTACCTTATCAGAGCAAGAAAAAAAAGATAATATCTAATGGAACCTTTTACTTTTTTTTAATTTTTTAAAAATATTTTATTTGAAAGAGAGTGAGAAAGAGGCAGATAGAGAGAATGGGTGCTCTAGGGCCTCCAGCTACTTCAAATGAACTCCAGACATATGCACTACCTTGTGCATCTGGCTTTACATGGATACTAGGGAATCAAACTCGGGTCCTTCTGCTTTGCAGGCAAATTCCTTAACCACTAAGCCATCTCTCCACCCCCTCTTTTTTTTAATTTGTGGGGTTTTGTTAATTATTGATATGTTTATTATCCAAAATTAGATACAGTATATGAGCAAATATTGTGTTGGTATTCCCATTTCCCTCCCCCCTGATCCCAATCTAATGGGTATCCTCCTCAGTGGGTTTTTTTAATTCATTTATTTGCAAGTAGAGATAGAGAATGGGTACACCAGGGCCTCTAGCCACTACAAACTAACTTCAGATGCTTGTGCCTCTTTGTCCATCTGGCTTTATATGGGAGGCAGAAGTAGGAGAATCACTGTGAGTTCAAGGCCAGTCTGGGACTACAGAGTAAATTCCAGGTCAGCCTGGCTACAGTAAGACCCTTCCTTGAAAAAAGAAAAAACTTTTTTTTTTTTTTTTGAAAAACGGATTGACCTGGAGCTAGAGCTTATGTCCCATTCCTACACTCAGATGGACAAATATCCCATTTCTCTCATATGCAAAACCTAGATTTAAATTAAGAAAAAAGTACACTCACTATCACATTACATGAAAGTAGAAGGGAAACTATTTGGACAGAGGAAGGGGACTTGCAGGAGGAGAGAAGGGGGGAACAAAAAATGGTAACGGGGATGAATATGAGCAAAGTACACTAATCATCTTGTACACTAAATTAGAAAACAACTTTGGGGGCTCTGTGGAAAAGAGTACTTTCTGCACAAGCACGAGGACTAAGTTCAATCCCTAGCACCAACATAAAAAACGGGGACTGACCACGTATACCTGTAACCCCAGGGCTGAGGGAAGTAGAGAGAGGAGAACCACTGAAGCTCTCTAGTAAGCCAGGCTAACAAGAAATGACACCTCATGCCTATATTCCCAGCACTCAGGAGTCTGAGATAAGTGGATCAAACTACAGCACTACGGGGAGAATCCAACCAAATAAACCAACCTTGGACAGCAAGTGCTGCTATCAGGGAAAACCCAAACTGGTCATTTCCCTATGGGGGGTAAGGCAGAAATGAAGCAGAGGTTTGGATAGTACAAAGGAAAGGAAACTGATTCCTGAACTGTATGGCAGTTTTTAGGAAGGATGGGTGAGTGAGAGTTGAAGAGAGCAGCGTCAGTGAAGAAAGAGGAAAGCTCATCATATGGAATCTGGAGAATGGAGCACATGGCTCCTTATGATCCAAGTGATGAGCTAATGCATTACTTAGTCGCATGAATTAGTAGTGGTCTATTATGAACAAAAACGCTATGCCTCAGTGATTACCACAAACAATCAAATCCTAGGCCAAGGGGCTGGAGAGCTGGCTTAGTGGTTAAGTCGTTTGCCTGCAAAGCAGAAGGACCCAAGTTCAATTCCCCAGTGCCCACGTAAAGCCAGATGCACAAGGTGTTCCATGTGTCTGGAGTTTGTTTGCAGTGGCTGGAGGCCCATGTTCGTTCTCTCTCTCTCTCTCTCTCTCTCTCTCTCTCTCTCTTCTCTCTCTCATATATATAAATAAAATATTTTTTAAAAAAGCACTGCTGGGATTGATGGTGCATGCACCACCATGCCTGGCTCTTTAAAAAAAAAAAAAATCAGGCTGGAGAGATGGCTCAGTGGTTAAGGCACTTGCCTCCAGTGCCTAAGGCCCTGGGTTCAATTCCCCAGGTCCAATTCCCCAGGTCCCACATGAGCCAGACCCACAAGGTGGTGGCCCTGGTGCACTCTCTCTCTCTTCTTAAAAATGAATAAATAAAATATTTTTTTTTAATCCTAGACCATAAAAGGTCAAAATTAATTGAGAAGGACTACAGCTGGCTAGATAACCTCACATCAAACTGAAAATTAAGACAAAAGGTTTGTTGGTGGTTCAAAGTCTGTAATCTACAAACTTGGAAGGCTGAGACAAAAGAAATGTAAGCTTAAGGCCCATCTGGGCCACAAAACAAGTTCCAAGCCAGCCTGAGCAACTTAGTAAGGCCCTGACAGAAAATATAATAGAAAATGCAAAAAGGGTAGGGATACATCCTAATGGTCAATGCTTACCTAGCATGTACAAGATCTTGGATTCAATCCTCAGTGCAAGAAAGAAAAAAGAGAAGGGAGTAAGAGAAAGCAAGAAAGAAAAAGGAGAGAGAAGGGAAAGGAGGAGGAAGGTAAGGTTCAATATCACTTGAAGCAGTGGGTGTCAGTCAGCTAGGCATGTGGCACACATCTGTAATCCTAGCAAATGAGAGACTGAAGAAGGATTGTTAGTTTATGGCCAGCCTGGGGACATAGTGAGACCCTTTCCTCAAACAAAAAGAAGTTGGGAGGCTGAGAAGATGGCTCAGTGGGTAAAGTGTTTGCCATGATGAGGACTTAAGTTTAGGTCCCCAGAACCCATGTAAAAGCTAGGCATAAACTTGGGGAGACAGAGACAGGAGAATTCCTGAGGCTTGCTAGCTACCTTGACTAGCCAAATTGGTAAGCTCTAGGTTCAGTGAGAGTAGGGGAGCAGGGGAAGATAATAGAGTAGAATAGAATAGATAAAATAAAACTAAAAAAAAAAAAAATTACAAAAGATATCTGATCTCAGCCTCTGGACTCCACATATGTGTACATGTGTGCACATACCCACACACCTGTGTCATATACATGCAAAAATAACAATAATTGTTGGGCACTAACTGTTGGCTCTGCTACTGAGGGCACGGAGAATAGAGGGTTAAAGGTGTATGAGGAGGTGAAACCCTGGTGATCTGGTAGGCGTTTCCCAGCTCCACCTACCCTAACTCCCACCCCCATGGGCTGGCCACCGAAACCAGCATTCCCATCTCAGCAGGACTGGCATTGGGTATCAGCAAAAATTCCTTGTACCAATCCCCATGGACCTGACCATGGCTAGCATCACATATTTCCCGCCACTCTTAGCCCCCAAATGAGGTGTTCTCAGGTTGTCCCCACCCACCTTTCCCACCCGCCTATCCCTGTGCAGGCTGCCAACTCCCCACCCCCATCAACCAATCTCCCTTTCTCTTCCCAATTCCCCATGCCCCTGACCCCCTTTTTCCTATAAAGTGTAAGTCCCCCAATGAAATAAAGAACCACGTGGATATACAATATGCATCTGCCTCTGTGTCCTGCCAGATCCCCCTGCGCCATTCCCCCCAGCTCTGTGGGCCCCAGCCCTGAGACAGCGGACAGCGGACAGCTCGCCCCGTCTCCCAGCTCCTCCCAGCTCCCTCCGCTTCTCTCCATTTTCCTTCCGATGGCCCACGGAGCCCAGCGGAGGAGAAAACCACAAATAATAATAACAAAAACAAAGTTGAGAATTAAAGAAAGGTTAGCTGGGCAAAACAAACAGAGAAATGGAGAGGGAGCATACTAGCTATGGTCTACTCCTAGCAGAACAGCACTGCAGGAAATGATCAAATAAGTAAGCTGCAAGGCTGAGACAATTCCCTCCTGTACACACAAGCAGAACTGTATCAGCTCAGTAAATTCACAGGATACTCACAGTCATGGCTATTCCTATCTGAAAGGTTTCAGCATGGCCAAGGGGCTCTGCCTTGACTCCTCCATGACCTGGGCAAGCATGCTCCACTATCAAATCTCTGACTTCAATCTGTCAATGGTGGGCTAGTGGTTCATCTTTCCAGCATTAAAACAAGGTTTATGGGGCTGGGGAGATGGCTCAGTAATTAAAGGTACTTGCTTGCAAAATCTGCTGGCCCGGGTTTGATTTTCCAGTACCCATGTGAAGCCAGATGCACAAGGTAGCACATATGTCTGGAGTGACAAGAGGTCCTTGCAGTACCCATTCTCCTCTCTCTCTCTCTCTCTTTCTCTCTCTCTCTCTCTCTCTCTCTCTCTCTCTCTCTCTCTCTCTCTCTCTCTCTCGTTTGCAAATAAAAATATTTAAAAAAAGAAAAACAAGGTTTGTGTGGAGACAATGATCCATTTTCTGAGACTGAACATGTAAGTTCTAAGGCTGAGTTTTCAGTCATGTCTGCTCACAATGGAGGCCCTACAAAATCTAATTAGAAGCCATGCATAGTGGTGCACACCTGTAATCCCAGCACTTGAAAGGCTGAGGCAGGAGGAGTGCAGTGAGTTCAAGGCCAGCATGGTCCACACAGTAAGTTCCAAGCCAATCTGAAATATAGAATGAGATCCCATCTCACCAGACACCCACCCATATGAGAGACAGACAGACTAAAAATATGTTCTCCCAACAAAAATTCCATTAGGAGAAAGGATGTGGCAGTCTGTCATCAGTCGAGCTACTCACCATCCAGGTCTTCCTCGTCATCCCTGTCATGCTCCTCCACTGCCACCTCCTCCTCCTCCTCCTCTTCTTCCGCATCCTCCAGCTCCACGTCCGGGTCCAGGTCTGGATCGCTCCCTGAGGCGGATTCGTCTGACATGGCTCCCAGAAGTCCTCAGTGGGCATTACCGACTCATGGTCCACTGCTGGGGTCCTAAGAGGAAGACAAAAAGCATCAGAGTCACTGTTTCCTCTAAAGAGCATCAAGATGAATTAGAGCTTTGTAAAGCTACTATATCCAAAGTCCAACCTTTCTATGAGAATACTACCCTGAGACACATTTTGCTGACTTTGCCCAGCTCAAGCATCTCTTGGCTATTTTGACAAGAACATATTTTAATAGCCACAAATAAAAGGTATATATCTCAGAATTCCTATTTGTTCACTCTTTCTTGAATCACCTGTTTACTGAGCATCATCTTTCCTATACCCATACACACACACTTATCATAATCACAGACACTATTCTAGGTACAGCATGAAAAAAGGATAATGAGTATATGAGAGCCTGGTCTGTGCCAGGAGGAGCTGCTATCTTACACGGGGGTAGAGGGGTGGGGGGAGGGTCAGCAAGTTCTCATTAAGAAGACTAGGATTCGAGGAAGCCATGCAGACCACTTGGAAAAGTGCATTCCAGAAGAATAAGCATCAAGGGCTGAGCCCTGAAACTAGAGAGACTGGGAATATTCATATGGGTCCTACATGGAATGGGACAGGGCTGTGGACGTTTCACTCTCCATTAACTGAAGGGATTCAGTAGGAAGCTGACCACACTCTCCTCTCAAGCACACAGTGTAGAACTTAAGTGTAACCTCTTGGCCATGTCTGATCTCAGGCTCTTCTCTACCTCTTGGCCCAGTTCTCCAGCTGCATTTCTCCCCAAAAAGTCTCTGCAAAGTGTCCTAGACTTCTGGCATCATATTCCTTCTTCAGAATTCCATTAGCCAAAAAAGAAAAAAAAAAAAAAAAGAATTCCATTAGCCATAAAAACCACTATGAATCTTCACTGACCCAATAAAAACCCCTAAGGGCAGGGATTTAAATGTTCATTCACATTCACTACCTCATTTGCCATCCTGCTATATAGTAACTACTATGTGCCAAGAACTGTATTCCTCTCCTCTTTCCTCTCTCCTCTCTCCTTTTCTTTCTCATACACTAAAAACTCTCCTTCCCTTTACCTCCTTCTCTCATCACTTTTTATTTTTGGAGGTAGGGTCTTGCTTTCAAAGCCTGATAACCTGGTTAAATTCCCCAGTACCCACATAAATTCAGATGCACAAAGTGTATTTGTGCCTGGAGTTCATTTGCAGCAGCAAAAGGTTCTGACACAGCCATTCTCTCTCTTCTTCTCTTTCACTTTCTCCTTGCAAATAAATTCAAAATATATTTATATTTTTAAAAGAATAAAATGGGCTGGAGAGATGGATCAGCAGTTAAGACATTTGCCTGCAAAGCCTAAGAACCCGATTTGAATCCCAAGTACCCAGGTAAAGCCAGATGTACAAAGTGGCACATGCATCTGTAGTTTGTTTGCAGTGACTAGATGCCTTGGTGCACCCATTCTCTCTCTGTCTCTCTGCTTGCAAACAAATACAATATTTTTTAAAAAGAGAATAAAATAAGGCCAGGTATGATGGTGTACATCTTTAACACCAGCATTATATGGGCACCTGAGGTGGGAGGATCACTGGGCTACAGAGTGAGTTCCAAGTCAGCCTGGGCTAGAATGATATTCTGCCTCAAAAAAGAAGAAGAGGAGAGGAGGACAAAAAGGAGGAGGAGGAGGAGGAGGAGGAGGAGGAGGAGGAGGAGGAGGAGGAGGAACAAGCCTTTAATACCATCACTCAGAAAGGCGACCCTGAAACTACATAGTGGATTCCATGTCAGCCTGGATTAGAGCAAAACCATACCTCAGGGGGGAAAAAATTAAATAACAATTTTAAATCCCTGAGAATACCTCATTACTTGTATTTGTATTTAATATTTGTGTTTATTTTTTAAGACCTTGAGTAGTATTAAATTTCCTCAAATGGAAATTGAGGATGAGAAATTCCACATCAAGTGTAGCATTTTTTATTAAAAACATAAACATGGATTTAAGTAATTTACAGTGGAAAAAATATTTTAAGAATAGGAAAACAGTCCTCAGCTTTAGGCAATACTCCTTTTTAAGGAAACCCACTTGTCAAGGAGTTTAGATAATTCAAAGATAAGAAAAAAGAGCCCAGTTTATGTAGAGTACACATTGAGTACTCGACATTCATTCAGTCTGCTAGAATTCCACTGTGAATGGATGGCTGCAGTTATTTCAAACCCTTTCCTTTACAAGACAAACATACTGTTCTAGTCACACCTAATTGTTGACTTAAAACCTCCATGGAGCCCAAAGTCCTTCTGAATGTATGTCAGCTATTCAAAAACACACTGATATAACAAAGCAGCCATGCAGCTAAACTGACATATCTTAATATATTTTACTTGGAAACAGAATGAGAATTTTTTTCGCAATTTGAAACTTGGAGACAAAATAAGAAAGGAAGAATAAACAAACACATTAAAAATGCCAAGCCACAGTAAATAGCTCTTTCCAAAAGTCAAGGCAGTGGAAGGCCAAGGATCTGGCATCAAGCACAGCAGAGACACTAGAGATGCTTTTTTTTTTTTTTTTTTTGGTTTTTCGAGGTAGGGTCTCGCTCTAGTCCAGGCTGACCTGGAATTCACTGTGTAGTCTCAGGCTGGCCTTGAACTCATGGTGATCCTCCTACCTCTGCCTCCGGAGTGCTGGGATTAAAGGTGTGCGTCACCACACCCGGCTAGAGAGATATTTGCAGTAAGTGACTAATCTTCACTCAAGTCGCCACAGCTTTATAGATAAAGAGCTACATGACTTTGTGTAAGTCAGCTCTCCTTCAGCTTCAACTAGAAGAGAAACAGGCCTGGGTTAATCTTCAAAATTCCTTCCAGATTCTAAAAGCAGTGCTCAAATGATGATGCAAGTGCCCTTAAGCCCTTATTGAGGGAGCCACAGATCACCACATACAGTTTAAAAAACTACTCAAAGTGCAAGACAGACCCATGGAATTTTAAATAACAGAATACAAAAATTCCTTAACACATTTTCAAATTCCATATTGCAATAAACTTTTAAAAAAACATCACTTGGACTGGGGAGATGGCTCACCAGTTGGAGTGCTTACTGCCTAAACCTAAGTGTATCTCCAGCCAGAGACCATCAAATTCAATTCCCTAGAGCCCGTGTGGGTTTTTGTTGTTGTTGTTGTTTTTTTTTTCCTAAAGCTGGGCATGGTCACACATACACATCTGTAACACCAGTCTGAGAAGAAGGGAATCACATGGGCTTGCTGTCAGGAAAGAAATACTCAGATGAGCAATGAGAAGGATCCCCATGTTCTCCTCTGGCCTCTGCACACATGCACATGGGAACACATATCATACACATGGCACATATATTCTACACAAACACACACACATTATCATCATCATCATCATCATCATCATCATCATCATCAACAACACTTGTCAAAAGTTTGGGTAAAGTATCAAAGAATACATATAATTATTTGAAAAGTCTATTAAGAAAATTCTCACCGGGTGTGGTGGCACACACCTTTAATCCCAGCACTAGGGAAGCAGATTGCTGTGAGTTCAAGGCCACCCTGAGACTACATAGTAAATTCTAGGTCAGCCTGGGCTAGAATGAGACCATACCTAAAAAAAGAAAAAAGAAAAAGCCAGGTGTGGTGGCACACACCTTTAGTCCCCTCTTCCTTCCTCCCCTCTCTGGAGGAAAAGGGAGGAGGATCTAAGTGAGTTTGAGAACATCCCTGAGGCTACATAGTGAATTCCAGGTGAGGTCAGCCTAGGCTAGAGTGAGATCCTACTTTGAAAAACCAAAAAGAAAGCTCTCCCTTTCCAACTTTACTTCTGTAGACCCTGTACTTCAATACAAAGCCAACAACAAAATAATGAGTCAAAACAAACTTGGTTACAGGAAGACTATGAATCCAGCTGCCTCTGTTTAGCCAGACATTTTCAAATATGTAAAATAATTTTGCTTTTCAAATTTAAAATGCTAGTTATGAGCTGGGAACATTTGGTCTGAGTAGGAATATAAAGCTCTGGAAGGACACTGTGAAGAGCAAGTCAAAGGTTCATTTCATTCTCCATGGATCATGGCCTCACTGGGAGGCAGCAGAAAGGGAGCAATGACAACTGGTAAGATCTAAACCTGAGATCTGAAAAATCCTCACACACATTACAACTCCACATTAGGGGCTGGAGAGATGGCTCAGCAGTTAAAACACCTGCAAAGCTGAACAACCTGGGTTCAAATCCCCAGTACTCATTTAAAGTGATGCACAAGGGAAACACACATCTGGAGTTTGTTTGTAGTGGCTAGAGACCCTGGAGTGCCTATTCTCTCTCTCTCTCTCTCTCTCTCTCTCTCTCTCTCTCTCTCTCTCTCTCTCTCTCTGCTTACAAATAAAAATATTTTATCAACCTTATATGGACACATGTTAAAATATTTTTTTAAGTTTAAAACTCCACATTAGCCAGGCATAGCAGCTCATACCACTAATTCTTGTTGGTTTTAGGCAAGCCTGAGCTACATAGGGAGTCTGTCTCAAAAATCATCCTCCAGACCAACATACAAAACCCTTACCCGGTCAAAATGAGTGGCAAGGATTTCTAATTACAGGGGACAAAACAAGATTGAAAACAACTTGTGATCCCATTTGGGGTGAAGGGGTGGAGATGGAACCAAGAGACTTGCACATGCTAAGAACAAGCTCTGCCACTGAACTTACACCACCAGTACCAGCCCTAACTGTTTATGATTAGGAAAGACGGGGTCCTACACGGCAGGGACATATAGAGGACTCTTTTCATCCTGCAGCCTACACCAGCCAGAGCCTAGCTTAGCCTAAGCAAAACATATCAATTTTACCTGCTAGACGATGAGATGAATAGGTTTGAAGAGAAGCCAAATCATGCTCAGCACCACCTCATCCTTCCAACCCCCGTCTTTTCCCAAGAGAGAAGCACATGTCATCTGAGGTCATACCCTCACCTGAGAGCTCAAAGAACCAAGGTGTGCAAACTTTGAAAAACTGCAAGCTGTAAGAAGAGGAGGTACAGCCAGGTGACTCGGGAAGCAGAGGTAGGAGGATTGCCGTGAGTTCAAGGCCACCCTGAGACTACATAGTGAATTCCAGGTCAGCCTGGGCTAGAGTGAGATGCTACCTCGAAAAACAGAAGAAGAAGAAGGAGGAGGAGGAGGAGGAGGAGGAGGAGGAGGAGGAG
>PVHP010054251.1:0-10524 GCA_004024765.1 Zapus hudsonius | reverse complement strand
AGGTCCCTTAGCGGGTAATTTTACCTGCTAGAATATAATTACTTTTCTGTGACTGTTATACCTATTTTCACATCACCCACTTTTAAAGCAAGTAATAATGGCTTCACATTTATCACAGTGCTGTAAAGATTCTTTTCACAGCAAATATATGCAGGCATTGAAAAGTGGGCTGTTTTAAGGAAAATATTAAGCAAATCATATTATAGCTGGCTCACGGGTACGGCAACAATCATAAAGATAAACTGTGAAAGACTAAAATTGGAGAAATACTAGATTAATTGGAAAGAAATACATGGCACGAAGCCTTTTTCCTCCATCTTTTGCAAATTAAATAATAAATCTCATTGCCTCATTTTTCCCATTGGAATAAGTGCAGATTCTCCCACGCCCTCGTCCCTTTCTTTTCCCAAGGCTTTCTTAGGGAAGAGGGATTTGTGGCTGGTGAGAAGTCCATCGTTTTCCTTCCCCTTGGAGTCCAAGTCAATGCTCCGAGCAGTGTCTGCTTGCTATCCTGGTTCATTCACTCATGCATAAACCGTTGCAGATTTCCTACTCAGGGCCAGTCCTGTGCAGGTGCCATGGTTGGTCCCTGCCTTCCTCGGGCTCAGGGTGGAGCTGAGACAGGAGGACACAAGCAACTGCTACGTGTTGTCTCCCGGGCTGCAGAGAGGAGCCCTCAGGAAGCACAAGTAGGACATCAAGAAGCGTGCCTCAGGCAAGGGTGGCAGAGTGGGGTCACTCCAGAAAAGCCCATCCCAAAACCATCATTTTCTCACAGGGAGATCTTGGACAAGTGACGTCAACCCTCAGTCTCTATTTGCCAGTCTATTAAATGGAGATAACTTGGTCTCTCTTGTGTGCACATGTGTGGAGGACAGAGGACAACCTCAAGTGTCAACCTCAGGAAAGCCTTCCACCTTTTTTTATTGATATCTTTATTATCCAAAATTAGATACATCATATGAGCAAGTATTGTGTTGGTATCTCCATTTCCCTCCTCCCTGTCCCCAATCCACTGGGGATCCTCCTCAGTGGGCATACTGGATCAATCCATGGTGTAAGGGGTTATGGATAGCACAGTAGGCAGCCAGGTTCCCCCCACCTTTGTATGTTGTTACTGAGTGGGGGGATGTCTCTGGATATTCTCCCCCACCATGACTCTTACAGTCTTTCCACCCCCTCTTCCACTTAGATCCCTGAGTCATCCACCTTTTCTTTTTTTAAGACAAGTTCTCTCGTGGTCCTTGGAGCTCACCAACTGTTGGCTAGACTGCCCGGCCAGCAAATCATAGGGATCCTCTTATCTCCTCCTCAGTACTGGAATTACAGTGCACGCCATCACACCCAGCATTTATATGGGTCATTGGGAATGAACTCAGGTCCTTATGGTTGCAAGGCAAACACTTCTCCAGCTGAGCCATCTCACCAGTCCCTGAGCCCTCTTGATGTAACTGAAAGAGTTCAGTGACACAGTGAACTTGAACCATGTTGGCATCATGCCAGTACATAGTAAACCCTCAGTAAAAGTCAGCTAACCTCCTGCAGCTCCTGTCAGCCAACAGCTGTCTCTTCCATACTTGAAATTTCACACAAGCATCCCCTCCTCAGCCCAACTCTACCCAACCCTGAAAAGACAGAGAGAAGTTAGGAGTGCTCTGATAACACCAGGGAGCAATAAGGGATGGAGACACTCCCATTGCTTCTGATACGCACTTGGATCTTGAGACAGGCCCAGAAGGTTGGGCACAGGTGATTGCAGTGCCAAGGTGAAACATTTCAACAAGAAAAAAAAAGGAAAGCTAAATGTTGGGAATGATTCTTAATTACTAGGAAAGAAAAGAGAAAAACTAAAATAGTAGAAAATAGTGAGATAGTAAGTACTAGAAGCAGAAAAAAATGGAAAAGACTAATCACCCCTTGGCTTAATAGCCCAAGAGGCTCTCAGATTCCATGAGGAAACATGCAGAATGAAAGTCAGTATATATGGACACAAAGTGTGTTTCACAACAAAGTTAGAACTATGGCAGGGAACACAAATCTCATTTTCATAATGCTTTCATGTTTATAAGTAGATTTGCACTCATGGAATCCTCAAGAAAGCCCACTGAGTAGATTCTATGATTTGATCCATTTCATAGACAGAAGTCTGAGACGTGGAGACAGGTCTTGATTTGCTCAAATATTTCATTAGTCATGGAATGGAGGGAGAACATTCTAGACTATCTGAGTAAGGGCTAGATGGGAGAGGTTACTAAGAAGAGATGTCCTTCAGTAGTGCGTGGACTAAAACCCCATGCTCTAGGCTCTGAGTCCTGCTCATCATGGTTTCTCAAGTACAAGTTAGCGGATGTTTGGGGTCATCGTTGGGGCTTTTCTCCATGAGGGAATAAGGCAATGAGGCTCAGAGACTCCAGAGAAGGCTGTGGAGATCAGGAAAATAATTAGGACCACCAGTCATTCTCTCTCCCTCCCTCTCCCTCTCCCTCTCTCTCCCTCTGTCTCTCCCTCTGTCTCCCTCCTTCCCTCTGTCTCTCCTCTCTCCCTCCTTCCCTCTCTCTCCCTCCCTCCCTCCCTCTCCCTCTTTCTTCCTCCCTCTCCCTCTCTCTCCCTCTCTCTCCCTCTCTCTCCCTCTCTCTCCCTCTCTCTCCCTCTCTCTCCCTCTCTCTCCCTCTCTCTCCCTCTCCTCCTCTTCCCCTCTCTCCCTCTCTCTCGCTCTCTCTCACTCACTTGCTTGCTCTATTTTCACTCTTTCTGTGTGTGTGTGTGTGTTTCATGTATGGGTTTATGCATTTTTGCATACGTGTGGACAAGTGTGTGTTTTGTTGTGGAAGCCAGAGTTCAACATCAGATGTCTCCTCCATTCCTCTCTGCCATATTTTCTGATCTGGAGTCACTAGATGAATGCAGAGCCCTCACATTTAGCTGTACCAGCTAGCCAGCAACCCTGGGGATGGATTCATTCATCCCTGCCCCTTTAGAACTGGGATTACAGGTGCTCACTGCCAGATCTGGCTTTTACATAGATGCTTCAGGGGATCTGAGCTCAAGTCCTCATACTTGCATTAAGAACTTTAGCCACTGAGCCATCTCCCCAGCCCCAAAACCAGTCATTCCTAACCACTGCAGACCCTCTCCTGCACCCTGACTTTGAGATATTTCAATCCTTTAAACGGCAGGGCATAAGTTTCCCAAGGATTGTCCCTCTGTTTCTTTAACCCCAATGTTCATAGGCAGAACTCCCTATACTCAGTTGATTTAATTCCCCCATCAAAGGTTAAGAGAGGGCTGAAGAGATTGCTTAGTGGTTAAGGCATTTGCCTGCAATGCAGAAGGAGTTGAGTTCAATTCCCCAGTGCTCATGTAAAGCCAGATGCACAAGAGGGTGCATGTGTCTGGAGTTCATTTACAGTGGCTGGAGGCCCTGGGGCACCCATTCTCTCTCTCTCTCTCTCTCTCTCTCTCTCTCTCTCTCTCTCTCTCTCTCTCTCTCTCTCTCTCTCTCTTTAATAAATAAAATATTTTTAGAAAGGTTAAGGGAGAGTGTGAACAGGGAAACAAACTTGGGAGATCTCATTTTAACAAAGCTGTGATTTCAAATGGTCTGGGCCCTGCTGTGGGAACCAAACACAACATGAATTCAAGGCCCATTCTCCAGGGTCACAGACAGCATGACACCACATAGAACTGACATGGAATGAAACAATGACTTGATGGTGATTTTCAGAAAGGGACAAAGAGGAGAACGTCTTCGCACACCCAGGGGCTTCCTCAACCTCCATACATAAACATGGGGCTGCTCCTCTGTTGACTGCAAAGTAATCACAGAGAAGCCAATGCAGTGTGCAGGAGCTAGCTGCCTCCTTGCTGCACATCCCCAGGGTGTTCAATAACTCGATAACCTCACTATTGCTCGCTGGAAGGCATCGTGGTTGCAGAGCCTCTCCCAGGAATTCCAGGAGCACACGGCTGTCTCTGCCCAAATTTTCAGAGAACACACAGGATTTCAGGGCTGATGAGGAATTGGCCTTACCTAGTTCATGCCTCCTGTCCTCACTGGGAGAAGGGGAATAAGCTACCAGAGTCCCACTGGGCCACATGATCCAACAGTGACCCAGGACCTCCCCCTGAGAAGCTCACCAACTGAGCAAATGATACAGGCTTGAGAGTCATGCAAAGTGGACTTCACACGGAGACTTCACTTCTCCATAGCCTGTGACCTTGATTAGTCACATAAACCCTCTCTGAGACATCGCCGCCGCCCCCCCCCCCACAGCAACAATACACAAAGGGGGGAGAATAAAAAGAGAAATAAAAACTGGCTCCCTCTGGTGCAGTTCATAATCCCACTAACCTATGAACAGATCCAGAATGCGCACCAAGGAGGGACCCCAGTGGGTAGGGGACAGAGAGGAGGGCAATGGGGACACATTCACAAGATTTGCTCATACAATGTCTATACTTATTCATAATAAAGATATTTTTTTTAAAAGTAAAAAAATAAACCCTCTCTGTTTTGTCTTCATCATATTCACTGTCTGCAAGGAGTCCAGACTGCCTTTTTGGGAACTGTTGGGAAGAATAAATAATGACAAAGGTATGTTAAGCTCTTAGCACTCACCTGGAGCAAGGGAAGCCTTGGTGGGCTGGGGAGATGGTGCAATTGTGAATGCAAAGTAATCACAGAGAAGCCAACGCAGTGTGAAGGAGCTGGTGAATGGCTTGCTTTCAAAGCCTGCCAGCTCAGGTTCAATTCTCCAGCACCCAGATGCACAAAGTGGTACTTGCAACTAGAGTTCATATACAGCACCAAGAGGTCCTGGTGGACCCATTCTCTCTCCACCTCCCTTCTCTTCTCTCTCTGCTTGCAAATAAATAAAACTATTTTTTAAAGAAAAGCAAAGCATTCCGTAGACAGCATTCATAGTTGTAGATCTAGAACCTCAACTGTTTGCCAGGCACTAAGATAAACACTGGGCTCATTAAGTATAGGACCTGCTTTGTCATTATTTTCATGATTGTAAGATTGATATAGAGTGTATCTTCCCAACTGTTGAAGAACAAGTGCATTCTGCTAAACAGCTGATGTGAATAATCTCTTGTGATCTTCTTGGTAACCCTATAGGTTATGACATGTAACTGATCATTAAACCAAGGCTAAAAAGAGTTAATTAGTTTTGCTAACAAGGGACCAAGCTGACACTTGAGGACCCACACTCTGGCCCCCAAGTCACTGCAATCTTCATCTCCAGGTCTAATGCTTCTGATGCCACTGACCTTGGCCCAGCAAAGGTCACATTTTGGGTTACCACCAACACCTCTGAGAGAGTTGCTTTGAGCTCTGAAGTCACTGAAGTGTGGGATAAGCACCTACAGAGGGAGGCAGAGGACAAAAGAAACCCACTGGGAGACTTGGTTTCCAAGTGATCTCTCTGCTGTGGTGCCTAGAATGGATGACCAAGAAGGGAAGGTCCACGAACGCACTAGCTTGAAGACCCTGAGCTGTCACAGCAACCCCTGGACTCGAGGATTTTGGAAGATAAATCAGAATAATTAAAAAAATGAAAAGAGAAGAACCAAAGCTGGGCTTCATGTAAGTGAAAAAATGGTTTCTGACTTGCTGTTGAACATTAGGTAAACTTCCTTGCTTTATATCTGTCATTTCTAAGTAGAAATCCAGAAGCTCGCTCTTCCAAGCTTGTTGGATCATGAGGGACTCCAAAAAGTTTACTGAGAGAACTTTGAAAATGGGTAAAGATGGTGTATTTTTAAGGACTGCTTTTTTTAAAAGGAAGTACTGAGAATCTTGGTTTTTATTTCAAATTCTTCAAATCCCAATGGTTAGTTACCTCTTCCCACACATTTTATTTTATTTTATTTTATTTTATTTTATTTTATTTTATTTTATTTTATTTTGAGGCAAGGTCTCACTCTAACCCAGGCTAATCTGGAATTCACTCTGTAGCCCAGACTGGTCTCGAACTCATGGTGATCCTCCTAAAGGTGTGCACCACCACACCGAGCTTATTTCCCTATTTTAAAATTGGAGAAGTGAGCATCCACTGCTCACTGGTGGCCTGAGGGCCAGTGCAAGACAGACACACCAGTGTGTGTGTCTCATACATGGATTGCCCACAACTGTGTTTTGTTAACTTGTTCAATGAACTTGTTAATTAATATAGATAACAAGCCCCCCCTCTATAGCATAACCCCCCCTAATAGAGGACAGCATAACTAATAATAAATGGTCCGATCTTTAGTGTCTCACCAAGCCGCCTGGGAATTTCAACATAATCCCTTAGTGGTAGAGCAAGCCTTGCATCTGTGTGGTTTTTATCTTTAAAGCAGAGAAGAGATAACATTACTGCATTTATCTTCTTTAAGAGGGAGTGATATTAAGGCAACAAAAGATGGATTAAGTATCTATTATATACATAGAATAATAAATATGTATGTATATATGTAAATATACATATGCATGCTATATATTCAAAGCAGAATGGGGACTATTTAGAGGAAGGAAGGAAACCAGCAAGAAGGGAAAAGGAGGGAGGGATGGGGAAGATAATAGTGGGGTGGATATGAGCAACATATAATAAAATGCATGTATAAAAACTTCCTAACAAGGGATGGAGAGATGGCTCAGACATTAAAGGTGCTTGCTTGCAAAGCTTGACAGCCTGGGTTCTATTCCCCAGGACCCAAGTAAAGCCAGATGCACAAAGTAGCACATGTATCTAGAGTTTATTCACGGGAGGCTGTGGTGTGCTCACTCTCTCTCTTTCTCTCTCTCTCCCTCTTTCTCCCTCTTTCTCCCTCTTTCTCTCTCTCCCTTTTTTCTCTCTCTCCCTCTTCCTCTCTCTCTCTTTCCTCTCTCTCTATCTCTCAAAAATAACTATTTTTTAAATGTCCTAACAAAACCTGAGGTTTACATTGCTTGTCGGCTTGGCAGGACCTAGAGTCACCCTTAGGCACATGTCTCCTCCATTAGGTTAATTGGGATGTGAGCGAGAGCTCTGGCTGAACAGCAGGGTTCCTCATTCTCCCCTTCCTCATTCAGCTGAATGGGATCAGCTGCTGCCATTCCTTCGCTCCGTGATGGACTATAACCTGGAACTATCAGCTGAAATAGACCCTTTCTCCATTAAACTAAATTTGTCAGGTATTTTGCCCCAACAATGAGACTGGGACAAAACTAATACAAAACCCATTATTTTGAATACCAACTAAAGTAAATAAAAATGATGAAAGCATCTAGATGTATAGTAATTTCCTGTCCTACAAAGAGGAGCTTACATAAGAGAGTTTCTGGGTTGGTTCTGTTATACCCTCATTAAATCTCAAAACTCGTAGGATAGAGAATGGCTCTGGGAACAACTGTGCTCGCAATTGAGGGGTGGGCTGGAAGTTAGAGATCCTTCCATGCTGTTCTGTAAATGACCAAAGGATAAGAATGGATTTTTTTTATCCCCAGAGTACATGTTTTGTTGATCACTAATAGCCCAGCCACTGGAAATTCAGGTCAGGGTTTTGGGAAAAAACTGAAGAAACTTCATCCAACCCTTTGGGAGGGTTCTACTCTAAGCTTTTAAAGTAGTGTCTGAAATCCAAGAGAAAACTGCCTTTAATGAGTTCTGGCAGCCAGGACCCCAGAAGAGACTGAAGAAATGATACTGTATTTTTAATCTCACATTGTTGGCTTTGGAAAGTGTCTGGAGGCCTCAAAGGCTCACATCTCCAGCCTCACAGTGAGCTGTGTAAACCCACAGGCTCTGGGCTCTCCAGGGGACTTGCCTGCCAGAAGTCCAAGATATAACCAGAAAGGACTGACTGAGGCAACCTCAAGGATGTGCAGGACACAGGCATAAAGTCACGACACAGGAGAGGGGAGTTAGTGTCTTGAATAACAACACGGACATACTTTCTCTATGGCTATGCCAACTGCTCTTTGCATATAACATCATAACTCAATGAGATAGATATTACTGTCACCACCATCTTACACATAAGGAAATTGAAGTTTAGAAGTGGTAAGTAACCTTGCCAAGGCCATCCATTAGTTAGCAGGGAAGCCATATTTTTTGAGAATTTTATCATATGAACATCCTGTATATTGGTCTTATTTCCATCCAGTTATACCCTTATGTTCTCCCTCCCTGCCCCCATCCCACTGAGGACCTTCCTCAATGGTATTACTGGTATGAACTTTGGGGTCATGAATGCACAAGTCAGTCTCTGTTGGGAGGAACAATGTCTCCCAATACACCTTCCCACCCTGTGGGAAGCCATATCCCCAGTAACTCTGCCCCCTGCCTATGAGCGTAGGAGGATTTAACACCCAACCATAAGCTTTGCTTCCAAGAGCAGCCCAAAGCCAACTACATCAAACACGGCAATACGCTGTGTGACTAGCAAAGGGGCCCAGAAAATGGATCCCTCCTAAGAAGCTTAAACCTCCTCCACAGCTTCCTCAACACCTGCATTCTCACCTGCAGAGACACATACCTCAGTTATCTTAAAGACATCACTGTCACTTTTCAGTGGCTCTTGCTGCTTGGAATGTGAGATTGGAAACTACCCTTTGGAGTTCATGAAACAGTAATTCTACCTATTGAAATATACTGTTCTACCTTCCAATACTCCCTCAAAAATGTAAAACATTAAGGGATTTATTTACTTACTCATATTCTTAACACTGCCAAAGCACCCACAACTGCTACCTATTGCTGAGAGAACGATGGAGTCTCAACTTAATAAGAAAAGATAATACGCATTCCAATAGGGGCTGGAGAGATGGCCCCACTTATAAAGGAGCTTGCTGCATGAGTGTGTAATCTCAGAGCTGAGGAGGCAGAGACAGCAGGATCCCTGGGGCTCACTAGCTAGCTAGTCTAGCCAAATCAGTGAACCTCAAGTTCATGGAGAGACCCTGTCTTTAAAAAATTAATGTGGCATAACTCAAAAGATATCATAGTGCCCAGAAGTGACAGTGGAGTCTTCAGCACTGGGATATCTCTATCACACTTCCCGAGGCTCAGGGTCTATTGAGGAAGAGGTGGAGGAAAGATTGTAAGAGCCAAAGGAAGGGGAGGACTGCTAGCAATGCAAACTTCCAGACATAAAATGGCCTTGATTTTCATGACTCCGCAGTGCCTGACACTACCTACACAAGACCTTCATAACAAGAGGAAAAAGATGATACCAAAACAAAATAGAGACTAATTGAGGGGGGGATATGATGGAGGGTGGATTTGAGAGGGGGAACGTAGAGGTTTGAAGGGAATTATTACGGTTTATTGTCTATAATTATGGAAGCTGTCAATAAAAAGTTAAAAAATCATGTGGACAATCCAGTCAAAAAATAGGCTGTAGAATTGAATAGAAATTTCTCAAAAAAAGAAATATGAAAGCCAATAAACATCTAAAAACATGTTCTACCTCTTTTGCCATCAGGGAAATGCAAATTAAAATTACTTTGAGATTCCATCTCACTCCTGTTAGACTGTCATCAAGAAATCAAATGTCAATAAAGGCTAGTGAGGGTGGGGGAAAATAGGAACCCTTTGATACTGTTGGTGGATGTCATGGTTTGATCCAGGTGTCCCCCACGAACAAATGAATGTGTTCTAATTAATTGATCCTCAGCTGATGGCAGTTTGGATTTTACAACCTCACTAGAGCTGTGTTGTCAGGGGCCGCCTTATGCGGTTATAAGTAAGCCAGCTTCCCCTTGCCAGTGTTTGGCACACCTTCCTGCCATTGTTTGCAGTGCTGTGGCAGAGGTGATGTCCACCCCGCTGCTCATGCCATCATTTTCCCTGCCAGGATGGAGTCTCCCATCGAGTTCATAAGCCAAATAAACCCATTCCTCCACAAGCCACTTTTGTTTGGGTTCTTTCTGCGCAGCAACTAGAAAGCTGACCGCAACAGTGGGAAGGTAAGTTGGTACAGCCACTGAAGAAATCAGTGTGCAGGTTTTTGAGACAGCTAAAAAATTAGATTTACCATATGACCCAGCTATTCTACTCCTGGACATGTACCCTAAGGACTCTGCACATTACTATAGAGACACTGGCAGCTCCATTTTTACAGCTCCATTCACAATAGCTAAGAAATGGAACCACCATTGAAGTCGTGGTACATTTACACAGCTGTAAAGAAACATGAAACTAACAGGGAAATGGATGGACCTGCATAAGGATTCTACTAAATG
The DNA here is from genome assembly GCA_004024765.1 of Zapus hudsonius. Classification (NCBI taxonomy): domain Eukaryota; kingdom Metazoa; phylum Chordata; class Mammalia; order Rodentia; family Dipodidae; genus Zapus; species Zapus hudsonius. The sequence goes on along the minus strand of PVHP010054251.1, from coordinate 314 downwards.
AAGTAACCCAGGCTCAGAAAGCCAAAGGCCACATGTTCTCTTTCATATGTGGGTCCTAGCTACAAATGTTTAGATCTGTCTGTGATTTGGAATAAAAGTAAATAGTAGAGGCCTAGAAGCTAGAAAGAGGCAATGAGAGAAGGGAGACCTTAATCAAAGGACATAATAGATATGTAAATAGAGGGCAGAATACTGAGGGGGTCTAAGTAGGGTATGGGAAGTGGGGGGGAGAAGGGTGTGGGAGGAGGGTTAATCAAATTTAAAGATGTTATGAATAAGCCATATAGAAACCTATTTCTTCTCTAAATTGTGGG
>PVHP010054250.1:0-10514 GCA_004024765.1 Zapus hudsonius | reverse complement strand
AAAAAAAAAAAAAAAAAAAAATAAGGCAGTTAAGCAAAAATCTCATTTTAGTCAGCAAATGCTTCTGGGGTGCCTACTCTAAATAAGACATTCCAGCTTCTGACAGAAGATCAGAAAACATCAATGAAAATAGAACACTTAGTGGATTCTTCAGTGAGAACACAACCAAAAATTGTTAATAAAATTAGAGTCAGTAGGTGCTAGAAGGCTAATAACCAGTTCTCTAATATTTAAGGGTATACAGTGTGCTTCATACGTTTTAAAGTAAAGCCCAGTGGGAAAGTTGTAAGATTTCAGCTGAAAAGTAGGCTTCATTTGTGCACAATAAGCAGACTGCAATGGTAGAAGTCACACACAGTCTATAGCAGGCCTGAGCTCCATCAGGCACCAACTCACTCATTGCTCATGGTCCCACATTCTTCTCTTGGCAAATGTGGAAAATAATGCCTATCCTTCAGGTTCATATGAAAATCAGCAATGTATACAATAGTCTTGAGTCCAAGCTAGAGTTTGAAAAATAGCAACTTTATACCTACAAAATGTTCTGCTTCTTATATTTGAAAATTGGACTATTAATGATGAAAAAATCGAGTTTTCTAAGCATGTAGATTGCAATGCCAATAACTGAATGCTTAGAGAGGGTAAAGAATTTTGCCATGTGTATGTACCAGTAGTCAACAGCTCCTCTTCACACCAACCTGATTTCTGTAATGCTTCTAATACATCATCACTGTACTTACCTGTCTCTGTAATGAACATATGTGCATCGTGTTTTGTTGCACCAACACCTAGGTCGTTGTTTTGACATCAGTTCCCTCACAAGGCTTCAAACTGTCTTCACAGTTCTCTAAGAAAGCAAAGACAAGCAAAGGTGGGAGAGAGTTTTTGACTCAGGATGGAAGCTTGTGCTAAGTCAGCCCTGAGCAACTTCACCTGTGAACATATTTTGAGATAAGCCGACTTTCTCTCAAAGGTCCTTGACTCCCAAAAGAGGAATCAGAAGGCAGTATCCTGTGAACACAAACAGAGCTTCAATTCTGAATGTTGCACCGATAAGAGGCAATTCGACCTACCCTCTTGGAACTCTGATTTAGTTTATTTTTATTTTTATATTTTAAATTTATTTGAGAGAGAGCAAGGGAGCGAATAGGCATGTGAGGGCCTCTTACCACTGTAAACAAACTCCAGATGTATGTGCCACTTTGTGTGTCTGATTTGCCGTGGATACTGGGGAATCAAGCCTTCACTGGCAGGCTTTGTAAGCAAGTACCTTTAGCTGCTGAACCATCTCCCCAGCCTTGAAATGTTATCTTTTAAATCTATGCGCTAAGGTAATATTATTTATCACAAATGTTCTATAAGTTGGGAAAGGATGTGTCTGTGACAAGCGTGGCACTGTGACTGGTTATGTGATTGCCATTCTCTTGGTGTTGGCTTCCTGACACATCCTTCTCATCTGTGCTCCCCTTAAGCCAGGGACTGATTCGACCTGAGTCTGCTTTCCTTTCATTGCACTAAGGATGATGATCCCTCCTTCGGAGTGTTTGGTGCAGAGTTAAGAAGATAATGTGTGTGAAGCCTCTGGTGCAGGGTCTAGAGCATGGTATGGAGTCAGACACTGCCTCTGTCCCTTCACCCACTGAATTGAGTTTACAAACTCTGGTTCATTCAGAAATCTCATAACCGCCTGTGTGTGTGTGTGTTTCTTATGAAAAAGTCATTGAATATTTTAAGACCACAAGAAAAGCTCTTTGTAACCTAAATGCCCAGTATAACCATTTCCCACATCATGAGGTTTGAGACCCGCGTGGCCAGTGTGGCAAGAATGCCAAGCAGTCATCATCCATAGTAAGCAAGCTGAGCACCTTTGAGTCATGAGGAAGATGTGCAAATTCTTCCCAGTAGGATTAGCAGCATCAGATAAGCCCAGAGGCTTGCTCTACAATGGCATTCATTATCGTGCATGTGAATGAAGTAGAAGTCCTGTCTTCTCTTCCGGTGAACTGAGTTTTCATTGACAAAAAAATAAGAGCACCTTTGTTGCCAACACGCTGCCCTTTTGCAGCCTGCGGGGCCCAGCTTGTGAAGTAGCACTTCATGTTTCAATGAAGCCAATCTCCCCCAATGAGAGGAAAGGTTACTTCCTCCATCACATTCCCCTGACCACTACCTCAGCCAGATCCTGTCATGTGCTAGATGCAGAGTGCAAAGCAGAAAGCAGGGCAGCCAGCAAAAAAAACCACTTCTCCCTCTCAGCAGCTCCCAGTCCAAATCGAGATGAAGTGGTCTTATGGGGGGAGGGGCTTTGTGGTCAAGACCCGCCTCTGGCTATGATTCATGGATGGAGCTGGCGTGGGAAGTCTGTTACAAAGCCGTCAAACAGCCATGTTGAAAGTGGTGTCTCAGTGGCGTTATCTCAAAACTTTTCAGAGAGTGAAAGGAACAGTATGATTTCACTTTTCCTTAATTGCAGCACATCCTCAGCTTACCCTCTTATAGCTTCAAGCGAATTTGGACACCCATTTTTAACAACCTTTTCCAAAGGAGAAAGATAAAGTCCCCAGGGGTCAAAACTCAGCATACCTTGAGTTACCCAGTTAGAAAATACTGCAGCCGAGACTATAGCCAAGAGGGTAGGCAAAGGTTGTCTAGAAATAAAAACTTGAAAACAATGAGGGACTGAAAGGCACCAGGTCCCAAGGTGCAGAGCATGGCTTAGAAGAGGTGTTCAGAAAACGTTTTCTTTTGCACCCTAGAAAAGAAAGCCATTCAAAGTGCTTGGTGGTTCCACCACACTGCCCGCCTTTTCATCAACAAAATTCTTTGTCTTCACCAGTGATGATGACAACCATAATGACAGCAATGACAATACTTCCCTCTGAGTTATAACTGTCACTGTCTGACTAGATATGGTCCTCAAAGATAAACATGATCAATCTCAACTGACCAAAGAGTAAAGGAAATCTCACCAAAAAAAGAAAAAAAAAAAGGCACATTTCTGTACCCAGGCTGACAACAGGAAACACAATGTATGACTTTCCCCTGGCCTGGGGCCAGATCCCACGTGGTAAGGGTAAAATGACCACATAATTCATTACCCCAACCAGGGCAAATTTTAGAATGAAAGACAAGTCTGTGAATAATTACTTCTGATATCACATATGCCAGGACCATCCTGCACAAACCGAGACATAAGGTCACCCTAGTTTAGCAACTCAAAGCCCCAAGCCCTAAGAAACCGAATCATTAATTTTCCCATAATGAGCCTGATGAAGAGAAAGGCATGCGTCTGCTGAGAACCTTTCAATGCCTTAAACAGAGGCTGTGGTACAAGTGTGCAAGCGGATAATGAGATGTGAATATGTGAATATCCGTCAAGTCCCCAGGGACCTGTGCTTGTCCTCACTTCCTTCCTTTCTGATGGTCTCTGAATGCTGGGTTTTTTTTTTTTCTGAGAAATTCTCTCATCTACTCAAACTTTTTCACTCTTCTTCAAAGAAAGACTTTAAACTGAATTTGTTGATTTACATATCACTATGTCTTTTGCAACACTAATAAAATAACACATGTACATCTTTGAATGGCTTATTTCAGTTGACCTTCTAGAATGTTTCATGAAAAAAAAGTAAAGCAGGAACTATCTTTATTTGGTGTATTTCTGTATCCTCATTGAAAAGAGGTTGTATTCAATAAACATTATGTGCCACTTAACCTTCACAACAACTATGGGAAATAAGCATTATTCTGAAATATGGGCAGGAAAATCAATTCTTTAGAATCTGTGCAGGGTGTGTCACATCCATGGGCAGAGCTCTTTATGCTATACAAAAAAAAATACATCCCCAAGATACAGTCCATGGAGGATCTACTGGATTTCCATGAGCCCAGCATGTTTTGTGGCAGCAAAAAGGGCTAGAGCATGGTCAATATCCGGTTTTAGAACTCTGAGTAATCTTCCCAAAGACTTTAGAGGGTCTGACTTAGGGGGTGTGGTGGTTTGAATGTGAATGCATGTACCTCATAGCCTCGGGTATTTTTTTTTATTAAGATTGAGCTTCCTGCTTGAGTCTCCAGCAGACTGTTAGCGGGGGCATGTCACTAAGGGCCTGATCTGATTTCAGCCCAAAGGTATAGAGAGAGCTGGTTTGTGCTCTGGTGGGTGTGTGTTTGTTGGTATCGGTGTTTTGTTTGTTGTTTTTGGTGTTTGCTGGCTGCTTGGTGGATCTATGAAAGGGAGCTAGCTTCTTCTGCCATTGATGGAACTTTCTCTGGATCTGTAAGCCTGAAATAAATCCCTTCCTCCCATAAACTGTGCCTGGTTAGATGCTTGTCCCAACAACATGGAACTGACTCCAATATGGGGGTAATAAAAATATTGATATAGTTGGGTGTGGTAGTGCATGTCTTTAATCCTAGCACTCAAGAGGTAGAGTTGGAGGATATTTGTGAGTTTGAGGCAAGCCTGGGTCTAGTGAAGGAGTTCAGGTCAGCCTGGGTTAGAGTGAGACCCTACCTCAAAAAAGTCAATATATAGATAGATACAAATATAGATAGATTAGATGATATCGAGATAGATATGCATAAAGAGAGATATAGAATATAGATATATAGATATAGATAGGTTAGATATAAATATAGATGATAGATAGGTATATAAAGATAGAGATAGAGATAGAGATGTATAGATATAGATGATAGAGAACCCACACTATCAGTAGACCCATCACCATACACAAAATCCTGACCTCTCCCCATGCCTCATGGGACTTCATCACGGAACTTCTACAGGCTTCATTTCTCCCTTCTGCACAATGAGGATTACAGATATTTACTTTGGAGGCATTTTTGGAAATTTTGAGCAAACATACATCAGAGCCAAGCATAGAGTCTAGTTTGTGATCCATAGGAAAGAAAAGGTAGAGGTTTTTGACTGCCAACATTGCTATGAGTACCCACCGGAAAACGTGACACTATAAATAAATTTAGAATGGGTGAAACACATTATCCATGACCAAATGACATGTGCTTCTAGAGTGAGCTCTCTAGAAGCACACTACCATTTGGGTAGAAAAATCTGGACTACCAAATTAGCAGTAAAAAAAAAAGTATCTTGATACAGAATCAATTAAACAATTATTTAATAACAGAGTGACCTTCAGGGAAACCCCAGAATTCCTAAAATAATATGAACTTGTAGCATTTATCTTCCCATTTCTGGAACAAAACACCCCATTGGAAGCAGCATATGGAAGGAAAAGGTTGATTTCATCTCAAGGTCTTGAGGGGAAGCTTCACCATGGAATAGCAAAGCAGAAACTAGACAGCACATCCCGCCACAGCTGGGAAGTAGCGGCAAGAGAGAGCTGAGTTCTGTCAAGGAGGGTTAGGACTATCACACCCAAGTCCCAGCCAAGTGACACACCTCCAGAAAGGCTCCACTTCCCAAAATGCCACCCAACTGGGAACCAAGTATGAGGCTTACTCACAAATACATGACTCTATAGAGGACACTTGATATTCAAACTACCACAGGCCATTGCTGGTGCTCTTAGTTGCCTACCAGAACTAAACAGTAAGATGCTGTTCCTAAAGGTTCCCTAGCCTCTGATTACAGGATGCAGAGAAATCAAGCTGGAACTGGCTAGCTCTCATAGTGTCAGAAGGTGTTATGCAGACTGCAGAGGGAGAAAGCTTATCAGTGGGTTCACCTAGATATAGACCCTGTGGCTACAATACTGACCTGCTAGGCCAGAGATGTCCACTGTTACATTATCAGCATGGCTGCTATGGAGGAACTACCTGTGTTCTGATTGGACTTGGGATCTGTTCTATAAGAAGCAATTCATGCTGAAAGCCCAGCTCTAGGGAGGTTGTAGGCCCTGGGGTGAAGGGAGAACTTACTACTGCTGTTTATGAATAACTCAGATAACTAAACTGCCTTATGACTATTTGTTTATACTTACAGATCAATGCTACTCTCAGCCTTGGACAGAAAAAGCTTGCTGCTTGCAGTCTGCTGAAATTAATGCAGGCTCATAGCTCATCAAAGTACTGAAAATAAGTGAGTGTTTAGTGCTTAACCCTATGTGAGATATTAATATAGTCCTTCCCCCAAGGCCCAGGGAACATTGCAAAGTAGGGGCAGAAAGAATATAAAGGCTAGAGAGTGGGGAATTTTCTCTTTCACCTGGACATGACATGCTATCACCTCATGAACTCAAAGCAGCTGAGGTTTCCTGCACAAGACCTGTACAAGACAAGACCAACCATCATTTTTTTGTCATGAATAAGGAAGGACTTTTGAATTCCCATCCATCCCCTAAGAAGCCACCGGTAATCAGGAGTTGCTGAGGCAGGGGTGAGTAATTCTCTTCAATGATACGTGTCCACAGATATGTAGGGGAAAGAAGGAATCCAGGAGGAGTGGAAGAGGTACAAGAGAGGGTTGTGGGGATGCCCATATGATCAATTATATATGCATGAAATTATCAAAGGACAAGTAAAAATTTAAAAGAAAATAAAGATATAAGCAAATGATTTAAAACAAACAAACAAGAAGTGACCTTGATTTTATAAGAAGCCTAAGGCAGGAAGCTGATTGCTTGCTCTTCTGTTACACAGACCTCTGGACACTTCCACTGCATTTTCTCTTCATTTTTCTTTGAACAGCTTTTTTTCCACTGGTTAATTTCTTCCCTGGTGGGTTTCTTGTTGGGAAGGCAGGGGAAACTTGCCACCTACCCCTGGGACTCTTAGCAGGAAGAGCCTTCCCAGAGGGTGCCTCTTGGAGGAAGGAAGAGCAGATGTGAGGCCTGAAATGGACTAGTTTGGGCACAGGAGATTCAGGTGTCCCTGACACCTGCTGCAGAGACAGTACCTATCAGCTGCCAGTGCTCAGTGAACACATGTCACAGGAAGGTCTTCAATGATGGGCTCTCAGTGGACCCAGTCAGCTATGAAGACATTTATGTGTTATGTCACCTGAAAGAAGAGCCCAGGCTCCTTGAAACTAAAAACAGTACAGGAGCTACGGTTCACATTGTCAAAACCTACATATATGTTTTATTTTCTCTTGGTGTTTTTTAGTTTTAATTTTCAGATGTCTAGCCATTTATTATATATCATTTACTTAATTACATTTGTTGCCATTATTAATGCAAAATAAAGTTATATTTTTTCTCCTGTAACCCAATTAAAATGCCAGGCCTAGTAATAATAATTTGAGAGAAAATGAGAATAGATCACTCATATAAGAAGATATACATCTCCATTTTCCAATACACGTCAGATGGGGCACTTCTCAAGGCATATATAATAGAATTTTAGTGCCTCACTATAGCATAAAGGATCCAGCCAAATCTAGTTCACATCAGCCTTTTTGATCACACCTCTGGCCATTCATCCCCTTACTGTAATCAGTTTCTTGAATGTGAGAGCTTATTTCTGTGCCCAGCCTTTGCCCAAGCTGTTCCCTCAGCCTGCATTTCTGCCTCTCCTCTGCATGTGGGCATCTTCTTTATCCCCCCAAAGTCTCAGCTCAAATGTCACCTTCCTTGAATACCTGATCTACACTCCCCATAGTGGCTTATTTCTTCAAACTATGTATCATTACTTGATTATTAAATTATTTTGTTTGTTGATTTGGGTACATTTTAAAAGAAGATCTAAACATAAATCTTTCACACTTGTAAAACAAGCATATATCATAGATGTTCTTTAAGTCAATGAGGTAATCAGTGAGATATTACAACCACTGACATGGATTGAGAAGGCATGCCAAAATAAATTCACAAATCTATGCAAAATTGATTTTAAAAATGCTGAGTGTGATAATCAACTGCATTCTACCAGATACGGCTTGCATTTCTATAGACATGAATTAATGATAACACTTTTGGTTTCTACAAGTTAAACTATCTACAGAGTTTATAAGATGAACTGGTTGAAGATAAGCAAAGACCCACAGACATGGGGAAACAAGCTCCCAGGACTCCAGCTTCACCAAAGGATGCTCAGTAATCACTCTTGCCCATTCCGTAATCATGTTATCATCTAAAGTAACCTTGTTTCCTTATTCATTCTTTTCCTGATTTCTCTGCCCCAGAATGCAAGCTTCATGAAAAGAGACTTTGCCTTCCTTGTTCACCAGGAATTCTCCAAAGTCCCAAACTGGGATTCATCCTGGGTCCTTGGGAATATCTGTTAGATAAATAAGTGACAAGTAGGAAGATGAAAGACCAGAAACTTCACACTCACAACAATCAAAACGTGCAAATTATGAAGTCAAGTAGTTGCATCTTCCATTTCCAACTGGGAAAGAGTTGTTCAAGGTTCCGTCAGGTTCTGCGGAGACCATCAAAGAAGGGGTCCAGGGCTGCTGGTGATCACCTCAGCTCTGGTAGTTTTTCCTTCCTCAGTGGAAGCTGCACACCCGTCACCATATCCTTCAATCAACTTGCCAATGGGAATAACTCACAGAAGCCTTGAGGGATCAAACTGAATCAGAAGCCAGAAATTGTACTAGCCAAAGGCAGCTATATTGATCTCTACATGAGCTCCTAACATGAAAATCTTGGGGATGCATGTTGATGAGTTCCAAGATGTCTCTACAAGCTCTGGATTCTCTAGTAGCTTCAGTACACAGGGCTGGAGTCATTCATGATGGTCTTTTCCATCTCCCCGTGACAGCTTCCACCGCCCCCTCTCCCAACACCCACATCGGCCCTAATGCCTGGACTATGCTTGTCTCATAAAAGCTTGCAAAGGTTATGTTCTCTTGATCAAGTTTGACTGATGCAGACACGATTTCAGGCATTGTCTGGATAAGTGATTTTCTCTTTCATTTAACATTTGACCAATGTTTACTGGGGAGTTTCATGTCTTAGAAAATAACTTGATAAGGATCAGACAAGGGTCCACAATATTGGGGCTGGAGAAATGACTCAGCAGTTAAAGGCACCTGCTTTCAAAGCCTGGTGTACTGGGTTCAATCCCCCAGTATCCACTTATAAGGAAATACACAGTGGCACATGCATCTGGAGTTTGTTTGCAGAGGGTGTGCCCATTCCCTCTCTGTCTCTCTGTTTCTCTGTCTCTGTGTGTGTTTCTCTCTCATAAATAAAATATTTTTAAAAACAGTTCACAATCTTTGCCTCAGTAACCCCACTTTGAAGATGCATATATAATATGTTTTCATAAAATGATACTAGTGAGAACAAAGGCAATCCTTTCATCTCCAAAGAAGTGAGGCCCAAAAAGTTCAACAACAGGGAAGTAGTTTAAAACTGATGTATAGTCATAATATACAACATTGTTTAGCTTATTTAATAATGTTTTCTTGAAAAATATTTCACAGTATGGCAAAACTATCACATTTAAAGTTGCTATGACATATACCAAATCATAAATTAAAATTTTTAATTTGTTAAAATTATAATAATCATAAAATGTGTACCAGGCTCTACTGCTCATTACTTACATTACTTTGGATATATCAGTTCACTTTGAACATGACTTTCCACAACTCTCAAGGAGAGGCCATAATACTGTAGGATGCTTTTCCTAAACAATCAGGTGAGATAAGTTCTCAATCCACAGCACCTACCATATAAAGGACCTTGCAAACTCCACTCCCTTCACAGAAGTGAGTGTCTTACAGTGAAGAGAAGCAAGCCCTCTGGAGCCAGCTGCCTGAGTTCAAGTCCTGGCTTTTTCACTTACTAAGAATGTTCTCTTATGAACTTACTTAGCTTCTTGATGCCTCCGTTTTTCCATTTGAAAAAAATAGATATAAAGCTCATATTATTTCCTATCTTTATTGTTGTTATGAGAAGTAAATTGAATAATGAACATGCCATGCTTAGAAAAAATATTTAGAGGTTTGGAGAGATAGCTCAGCAATTAAAGGCACTTGCCTGTAAACCCAGATGCACAAAGTGGCACATGTGTCTGGAGTTCATTTGCAGTAGCATTAGGCCCTGGCACATCATTCTTTCCCCCCCCCTCTCTCTCTCTCTGTTCATTTGCAGTAGCATTAGGCCCTGGCACATTCATGCTCTCTCTCTCCCTCCCTCTCTTTATCTCTCTCTCTGTTTTCCCTCTCTCTCCCTCTTTTCTTTCTCCCCTGAAAATAAATAAATAAATAAAAATATTTGCAAAAGAAAAGTACTTACATTCATAAATGGTATATGTTCCTCCAAATTCCTCAACACACTCATCTTTTAATTATTTCTGAAGCAAAGGGTTATAGACACATTTAACAAGTAGCCCCTTGCCTCAGAGGAGCTCACCAAAAAGAGGGAGAAAGGCTACTATGCACATGATAATAAAAATAAAATGAGAAAGTGAGCTTTCACATCAGAGAAGCTACTAAGATTAGAAGGGGAAGATATATGTAAAATGCTTGAAAAAACTGGTATCCCTTTGGTGAGAAAATTGTGGCTCCACAAGAGTAAATAGCTTGCTCAGCATCATCTACTTAAAACTGGTACTAATAGAAACAAGTGATTTTTTTT
>PVHP010054249.1:0-10641 GCA_004024765.1 Zapus hudsonius | reverse complement strand
AAGTTGAAAATAAAACTTAACTATCACAGCAAGTAAGTGCCTTTAACCAATGAACCATCTCACCAGCCTCCCAAAACATTTTTAAAAATTAGTTAATCTTTTTATTGGCTGGAGAGATTTCTCAGTGGTTAAGGTGCTTGCCTACAAAACCTAAAGGACCTGAGTTTGATTCCCCAGTGCCCACATAAAGCCAGATGTATAAAGTGGTGCGTGCATCTGGAGTTCGTTTGCAGTGGCTAGAGGTGCCCATTTTCTCTGTCTCTCTCTGCTTGCAAATAAAATTATTTTCAAAAAAAACTGGCTGGGCATGGTGGCTCACGCCTTTAATCTCAGCACTTGGGAGGCAGAGGTAGGAGGATCACCATGAGTTCAAGGCCACCCTGAGACTACATAGTGAATTCCAGGTCAGCCTGGACTAGAGTGACCTTACCTCAAAAACCAAAAAAACAAAACAAAACAAAAAACCTTTTAATTGACAGCCTCCATAACTATAGACCATAAACCGATATGTTTACCTCCCCACCCTCCCTCATATCTCTTCCCCCTCTCAATTAGTCTGTTTTCTTTCAGTGTCATCATATTTTCCTCCCATTATGTGTAGGTATAATCAGGCATTGGGGATGGTGTCTTGAGTTATTCCAGTGGTAACCACCATCTAAAAAAAGGGAAGCTTCTCTAGCCAAAAGTGAGAGTAGCATTATTATATGGGTATGCTTTTTTTTTTTTAAAAAAAAGTGCTTATAAGGCAGTTTGGTGGGCTTAATATATGTATTTAGTCAGACAACTGCAGGCATTACTCTCCCAGGGTTCCTGACCTCTTATTCCATAGGCTTCTGGCTAGGTCTTCAGTACCTGGCATGTATTCCCATCTATGGAGTGGGCCTCCAGTCCAATTAGAGAGCGATTGGTTTCTCCCACAATAGACATGCCACTCTTGCCCCAATTGGCACATTTGGCCTGGCTGGCCAGTCTTCAGGTTTGCAAGGTCCACTGCTGTTCACCACCATTGATGACTTCTCACTCCCTTAGGGAGGCATTCAGTCATAGCTTTTTCCAGCTTTCTGTCAGCTGGTTAACAGGGAGGAGGTTTCTAGCTCAGCTCCAGCTTGATTTCTCAGTGACCTGCAGCCCAAGCATATGTGGTCTTCAGCAGTAGGGTGTAACCATCTCATTCTGGTGAGCAACCATTAACCTTGGCAATGGCCTATAATATCTTGGATGCCTCAGGTAACTCCCTAACCAACAACTCACTGGAAGGTATCCAATCTCTGGCACTGAAGTTTTTCTAGTAACAATCTATGGCTATTGGGTGTGTCATATAAGGGAGAATGTGGGGCATTTTTCTTTTGCGGCCTGGGTTAACTCACTTAGTATGATCTTTTCCAGATACATCTATTTCCCTATAAATTTTATTGTCTTTTTTTGTTTGTTTGTTGAGGTAGGGATTTGTTCTAGCCCAGGCTTACATGGTATTCACTATAATAGTCTCAGGGTGGCCTTGAACTCATGACAGTCCTCCTAACTCTGCCTCCTTAGTGCTGGGATTAAACACGTGTGCTATCATGCCTGGCTCTATTTTTGTTTTTGTTTTTAGAGATATCGTTTCATGTGGCTCAAGTGGCCTCAAACTCACTTTGTAATTGAGACTGGCCTTGACCTCCTGTGTCCACCTCTCACTACTAGAATTAAAGATAGGAGTTATCTCATGAAAGAAACACTCAGAAGCCCTCTAGTGCAAGCAATCTTACTCCCTGCTTCCTGGCTACCATAAGGTAAGCTTCTCTCTTCGATCCCCCATACACTCCCCACCATGATGGACTAAAACATCTGAAACCATGAGCTAAAAAAAAAAGCCTCCCTTAAGTTGTTTTAATGACTAGCAGAGAAAATTGGTACTGAAAAAAGGGTCTCAGTGGCTGTGACTAAACCTGATCATAAGGTTTATTTATTTATTTATTTTTCAGTTTTTCGAGGTAGGGTCTCACTCTAGTCCAGGCTGACCTGGAATCCACTATGTAGTCTCTGGGTGGCCTTGAACTCATGGTGATCCTCCTACCTCTGCCTCCCCGAGTGCTGGGATCATAAGGTTCTTAAACTTTTGGAACTGGCTTGTGAGGAATTGGGGAAAATCCACAAATGTTGACAAAACAGAATGCAACTGGGCGTGGTGGTGCACTCCTTTAATCCCAGCACTCAGGAGGCAGAGGTAGAAGGATCGCTGTGAGTTCAAGGCCACCCTGAGACTGCATAGTGAATTCCAGGTCAGCCTGGGCAAGAGTGAGATCCTTGAAATCCCCTCCAAAACAAAACAAAACAAAATACAACAACAACAAAAAAAAACCAACCCAGAATGCTGATAAGCATGTGATCATTGAATGTCAGACTTGTGAGGTTTACACTGGAATGAGATGTAAGTTAGGAACTGAATTAGGGGGCATTTATATTCTAATTTATCAAAGAATTTGTGTATATTTGGTCCAAGACCCGAGAACTTCAAGTGCTGATGAATTTTAAATATGTGACTCTTGTAGTCAGCTACAAGCTGCTGGGATGAATCTCCAAACCAGGCACAGTGTTGGTAGGGAAGTATTTATTGAAGCAACAGATCCAGGGGAAGTTCCAGAATGGCGAAAGAGATTGGCCCCCTTTCCCAGGTCTAAGCAGAGAAACCCATCATCAGCACCTCAAGCAAGCACACACAAAACTCTCAAAAAACATGAATTCCAGGCATGAGTTCAGACTACTCTTTGCATATCTATGGCTGGAGTTTTAGATCCACCCCAGAAACAACTTAGGTCTAGAGCCTAAGAGGCCAGGCCAAGGTGACACCTCCTCCAGCCAGATGGCTGGAAACAAATCACAAGCATTAATAAATTGTTGAATCTACTGGGGGACATCCATTCAAAGTACCACAGTGACAAATCAAGGTAGTGGAGAAAATGTGAAGGCACTACAGCCTTCTCTTTGCCACATGGATAATGGTTTGCTGCTTTTAGGTTGCCAATGATTACTGTGGGTAGGGTGAAAAGATAATGTTTTCTTACTTGTGTGTATGTGTATGTATGTGTGTTTGGTATATGCACACCTATGTGGCATTACAGGGCCTCATGAAATCCCCCTGTTAGGGGGTTTGGGGTGGGAATGCAGTAAGTCCTAGTGTCTTACTGATACCTGAATTTTTCACCAGTCAGAGCAACTCTCTGGTCTCTGCTTCCTTTGTGGGGCTGGAGATATAGGTATGTGTGGCCACAGATGGGATCTAGTGATTCAAGGACCTTCAGGCCTTGTGCGTGTTAAAGATGTACACTTAACTGCTGAGCCATCTCTCCAGCCAAAAGATTTAATTAATTAATTTTAAATTTATTTGCAAGTAGAGAGAGAGACAAAGAGAGAAGAGAGAGAAAATGGGCATGGTAGGGTTTTCAGCCACTGCAAATAAACTCTGGATGCATTCCCCACTTTGTGAATCTGGCGTTATGTGGGTACTGGGGAATCCTACCAGGTTCATTAGGCTTTGCAGGAAAGCATCTTAACCATTGAGCAATCTCTCCAACCCCAAATAAATATTTTTAAAGTAATTTTATTGATTGGTTGATTGATTGAATGAAATGGAGGAGCATGTTACAGCAAGTCCTCTTGATAGCACTAGGTGAAGACTATGTTTATTCCTTAAATAATTGAAAGGGCAGTGATGTTGCCATGACTGGCTTTCAGTGACCCTCCCAAGACACTAGGCCCAAGTTTCAGTTAATTGTAACTGATCAGACCAGTTCCTGGAAAAGCCACACAGCCACAAGCACTAAGACCAGCCAGTCAGAACAAGCTCCGTACTCTAGCCTGAAACCAGGTGTCTTAGTCCTTCCCCCGCTTCCTGGACATGCCAGGGCCTGCCCAGACTTGCCCAGAGATTAGAATTGCCCCTAGCAAAACCCCTTAAATGACAACCAATCTTTTAGAACCAACTGTACTCTAAAATAACAACAGCCAATCATTTCCAGGAGATAGTACTCCCTCCCTAATCTACCTCACTCCTGTGGTTAAAATGCTTAAAAGGAGTCCCTGTGCTCCTATGGGGTCACCTTCTTGATAGAAGGTTGACCCCTGCATGCAGGTTTGCTATCTCAAGAAATAAATGCTCTTGCTTTTAGATACGTGAGTTTTGATCTTCATTGAGAGGATTTGTGAACCCTACTTTTGGAGACTCATCCTAGAATTGTCCCCTGAGGCATCCTACTACGTTGAGCTTTACAGGACCTCCGGCCAGCTGATAAAGAGAGTGCTGCCCTTTCTCTGTTCATCTCTGTCTCATTTGGTTTCTCTGAGCTGGAGCAAAACCTGTAGGCCAGGGTGGTCCAAGGTCAGGAGACTTCGTCTACCCTCCTGTAAGGAACTGGGTGGGTTCCCCTGGATTTTGGATTGGAACCAGGTAGGTCACTCCTGCAAGAAGCAGCTGGCTCCCAATGGGACAGGCCATCATTCCATTTTTGGTTTCTCTTTTCGTGCACTGTACTGGTACATTACCATTTGTGTTGTCTCTGTGTTTTCTGTGTCCCCTGTCATCCCTACTCCTTCTTAACATGGGGCAAACAGCCTCAACCCCGCGAACTATCATAACTGATCATTAATTTTATGATTTCCAGAAACAGGCTGCTGACTTGGGACTAGTGGTCTGGAAAGGCAAACTTGTTACCTTTTGCAGGAATGCTTGGCCCTCTTTTGATGTCCGATGGCCTGCAGAGGGGACTTCGTCCACCATCTACTGAACCAAAAATGTAATCCATGGGATTCCAGGACTCCCTGACCAGGTCCCATACATCACCACGTGGCAGGTCCTCCTGGAGACCCCGCCCAAATGGTTAAAACCTTTTCTCTCACCTCACAGAGCCATCATGGTAGTAACAAAGCAAAAAAAAGCTTCCAAAGGAAGAAAGAAAGCCTTCAACACCCCTCAACCCATTCTTCCCAGGTCTGGAATCTTTGAGGAGGAACTTCTGCCACTACCACCCCCCACTCCTTATAGGGAAGCCTCAGGGGGATAGGAAGGGAGGATATGGGGACAGAGGGACCATTAATTCTCCCTATACTCAGGGTCCCTCCAGTAGGGAGGAGCTGCCTCTGCAGACTCCATTATGCTTCCCCTGCAGGTTGTGGGGTCTCTTGATGCCCAAGGGAGGCAACTGTTGGTTCACTGACCTTTCTCCACTAGTGATTTATCCAATTGGAAATTACAGAACCTCCTGTTCTCTAAAACCTGCTAAACTCATTGATTTGTTAGATTCTATCCTCTTCACACACCAGCTCATCTGGGATGACTGCTATCAATTGCTTCAGGTCCTCTTCACCACTGAAGAGAGAAAAAAATTCATCTCTGAGGCCGGGAAGTTAGTCCCAGTCCCGACGGGAGACCCACCACCATTGAGCCTCTCAACCTCGGGTTTCCCCTGACCCAGCCGACTGGGATTTCAATATGGTGGAAGGTAAGGAGAGATTAAAGGTCTACTGCTAGACTCTAATCGGAGGTATCCTTCCCACCATGAGGTGGCCCACAAATTTATCTAAGGTTAGTCAGATTGGGCAAGGACCAGACAAGACCCCAGGAGCCTTCATGGAGAGACTCACGGAGGCATGCCTAACCTACACTCTTTTGGACCCAAAAGCACCAGAAAACCAATCTGCCATGAGTCTAGCCTTTCTTAATCAGTCGGCTCCTGACATCCCTGCAAACTACAAAGCCTAGAAGGCTTTGAAGGTAAGAGAATGGCTGAATAACTGGCAGTTGCTAAGAAGGTATTTAACAACAGAGAAACCCCTGAGGATAGACAAACTAGTCACATTAATAAATCTAAGCTTAAAGCAACAATACTCAAGAAAGATAGCTTTTAGCAACTCCTCAGGCAGAGGGAGGGGAAGAAAACAAGGGAAAAAGAAAACAGGCCGGATTTACAGAAGGATCAATGTGCCTTTTGCAAAAAAACAGGACATTGGGAAAATGAATGAATGCCCTGAATGACAGCCTCAAAAGGCAAAAGTACTGGAACTGGAGGAAGTAAGTGACCGAAGGGAAGGGGTCAGGGTTCAGACCCCCTCCCCAAAACCTTGGGTAACTTTATGAGTGAAGGGGATAACCAAAGGAGTTCTAACTCTTGGGCCACGGAAAAGGCCAGTAGCTTACTTATCAATAAATTGGATCCTGTGGCCCTGGATGGCTTCCATGTCTCTGCATAATAGCGGCTACCACCCTATTGATCAAAGACTCTGACAAATTGACTTTGGGATAAATTATTAAAATCACTACACCACATGTCATAGAAGGTGTCCTAAAACACCCACCTGATAGATGGCTAACTAATGCTAGATTGACTCATTACCAGAAAATGCTTCTTAACCCTCCCCGAGTACAAGTTACAGTCAATCCGGCCATGCTGCTGTCTGACCTGAACCGTGACGGCACCCTACATGACTGTCAAGAGATCCTGAGCCATCCACAAGGCTCATGACCTGATCTTGCTGACACACCCTTAACGGATGCTGAGACAACCTGGTACACAGACGGCAGCAGGTACTCAGGGGCAACTGCCACCACAGAAGATGAAACTGTTTGGGTGATGGCTCTGCCACCAGGCACATCAGCCCAAAAATCTGAACTGATTGCTTTGACTAAGGCATTACAAATGGGAAAAGAAAAAAAATTAAATATATATACAGACAGCCAGTATGCCCTTGCTACCGTTCACATCCATGGGGACATCTACAGAGAAAGGGGCCTCCTTACAGCAGAAGAAAAAACAATTAAAAACAAACAGGACATTCTGGAACATTTATAGGCTATATGGCTACCAGGAAAGATAGCAGTCATGCATTGCCCTGGCCACCAAAAAGGAACTGACCCTGTCACTAAGGGAAACAAGGCTGACCTGGCCACTGGGGAAGCGGCCCTTCAGGCCGTACAAACTCTCAGTTAACCTACCTAGACTGACTGCTCTTTGCCAGAGAGCCCCAAGCACACCCAGACAGAACTCAAGAAGATCCAGACTTGTACCATGGCACACAAGGAAAATGGATGGTATCACACTCCGGAGGGATGAATCTTCCTTCCCTCAGACTTTGCCAGTTACCTGATTCACGAAATTCATCAGAGCACCCATGGGGTGAAAGAAAATGGAGGATCCACTAAGGAGAGTACACCTTCAGGTTCTGACCTTTGACCCAAGGTGGAAGGAGCAGTAGAACACTGCCCAACCTGACAGACTCTGACGTCACAGGAGGAAACACAACAGAAATGCAGCCAGGGGCCAACTGGGAAATGGACTTCACTGAGGTGAAACCTAGACTAAATGAATGCAAACATTTACTGGTAATGGTAGATACTTTTTGATACTTTTTCAGAATGGACTGAGGCATTTCCGACAGAGACAGAAACTGCAGCAGTGATTGTAAAATTTACTAGAGGACGTCACCCTCTGGGAATGGTCTTCCTACTCTCCTGGCTCAGAACATGGTCTTGCCTTCATTTTCCAACTGACTCAACAGGTAGTTAAAACTGTGGGGGAAAATTGAAACCTTCACTGTGTTTACAGGCCCCAAAGTTCAGGAGAGGTAGAGAGAATGAATCAGACACTAAAGGAGACCTTAACTAAATTAACTCTCAAGATTGGCTGTGACTGAGTGTCTCTTCCCCCCTTTGCCCTTTTCAGGGTTCAAAGCTCCCCGTACATGTTAGGCTTAACCCCCTTTGAAATCATGTATACTAGACCCCCGCCCTTATTACCCAACCTAAAAAGCTGAGGTCTTAATAATTTTGATAAATACCAGTTCCTCTCCTCCCCACAAGCTTTATTCCACGTACAAGAACAGCTGTGGTGCCATCTGTGAACAGTATATATATACCATCACCGCCTAAGTCACACTGATTTTGACCCAGAGACCAGGTGATTGTAAAGCACCATGGGAAAGAGACTCTGGAACCAGATTGGAAGGGGCAGTCCACGATCATCTTAAAACCACCAACAGCTGTTAAAGTTGATGGAATCCCTGCTTGGCTACATCACACCCACGTGAAGCTTGCAGAGCCCCACGCAGACCCAGACAACTACACACCAGAAAACAGACCTGACATCTGGTAAGCTGTCATTCATCCACAAGACCCTCTAAAGCTGTGTATCCAGAAAATCACCACCGAGACTACAAAATGAATGTCCAATCTGCTAAGACCGTATGTCTGTTCTTACATTTAGTAACTGTATATGCTGTTTTAGATTTAAGCCTGGAAAATCCATCACTCAGCTGGAGGAATCCCTCTCCACCAAAATATTGGAGGATTAGACTTGCTATTCCTGCAGCAAGGCGGACTATGCTTGGCCTTAGGAGAAGAGTGCTGTCTGTATGCTAATCGATCAGGAGTCATCAAAGACTCTATGGTGCTCTTTTTTTTTTTTTTTTGGTTTTTAGAGGTAGGGTCTCACTCTAGTACAGGCTGACCTGGAATTCACTATGTAGTCTCAGGGTGGCCTTGAACTCATGGTGATCCTCCTACCTCTGCCTCCCAAGTGCTGGGATTAAAGGCGTGCGCCACCACGCCCGGCTTTATGGTGCTCTTTAGAAAGAGATTATAGGCTATTTAATTGGTGCCCTTGGTTAACTATCTTATTATCTGCCCTAGCCGGCCCTTTACGGATTCTATTACTCATGCTAATATGTGGCCCCTGTGTTATTAATGCTTTGGTTGGTTAGTTTTGTTAAAAAATAACTTCCACTGTCCAATTGATGGTTCCTTGCGGCGCGCTCCTCAACCAGCGAGAAAGAACGATCACCACTCGAAGATCCTTCCCAGATCACACTTTAATGGAGAGCCATTGATTGAAGGGGGGCAGTAAGCGAAAGGGGCGAGCGCTAAAAAGCAGCTGCTTTTATAGGAAAAAAGGACACGGATCGTCCCATGATTGGCTGGCTCCTGCTTGCCACCCCCAGATGCCACGGGATTGGCTAGGATCAGGAGATCAAGCATGCACAAAAGCTTATGACCTCCTTGCTAACAAAGTAGTCTTCCATCCAAGCATTGCCTAATCCCAAGTGCTGGGATTAAAGGAGTGCGCCACCACGCCCGGCTCCCTGCAGTGGGATTAAAGGCGTGTGCCACCACGCCCGGCTCCCTGCAGTTCCCCCTTTTCTTTTATATACAATGGCTTAGGACCGTGTCTGTCTTAGGTTGTCCATGGCAAAGTACATTCTTACCCGTCATCGGAATTCTGACCTCCAAGCGTCAGAACTCTGTTTTAGGTTGATATGTATTTCCATGGATCTTACCCGTCTCTGACTACGGATCCAGCATTTTAAGCCATACATGGGGGGAGGCCTAGGGCCAAATGGACACTCCTTCTCCGGTGCAATGGGACCAAACCCTCGGAGGTGCAAAGGCAGCGTCGAGGCCAAAGTGACTCCATTCGCCTTACCTCGTGCAATGGTCAATTTAGTCCCTGAGGGTGCAAAGGCCAAACAGGTCAACTGCTCTTCAAGGCAGAAAGCCAAATTTGAGGGGGAAGAGCCACACTCCAATGCGGCCAATGCTTACGATATCACTACCTTGTCCCTCCTGGTTTGGGCACGCAGGCGACAGACCAACCATGGGCACAACACGCATCCTCCCAGGCAGCATGCAAAAAACATCCCTATTTTCACCCACTCCTCAAACAGGGGGAAAGTAGAAGCAATCCAAGGGGTCAGTCCATTTGCCAGGCTAAGGTCCATGCGTGTCGAGTTAATCAGGACCATCGCACGCCGGAGTTCTTCTTCAATATGCCCCCAGTTCGATTTCTGGGGTGCCATTTAGCTGTAGCAGCGGCTTCTGTGGGAGCAGGGCGTCATTCTGGCTGCATAGATTTGGGAGCAGCTGCTTCAAGTCCTGTCGTTTGTAGAGATAACAGCACTCTGGACCTTTAGAAGACATGGGAGGCAGCTTGCATCCTCAAGAGTCCCCACTTTCCTGTAAAGAAGCACAAATATCTTGCTTTGCGGGTATCATCCGCAAACGATTATTCATGTGGGGCAGGTCTCCCCAATGGCAAAGACATAGCCAAATCCTCTCCCAGGTCCTTGGCAACCTTGTGTGGGGGTCTCACTCCTAAACTTACATAATCCCCCCCTCTCTTGAGGGTACCCCAATTGCTGTTGAGACATGGGGACGAAGAAATCTCTCTCTCTTGTCTTTTTCCTGCTGAATAGGACACGAAGTTAAGGCAACTGGGGGTATCCCTCAGAGAGGGAAGGGTTCCTATCTAAGGCCCAAGAGAGAGACCCATTAGCCATATAACACATTGCCAAGATTTTGTCCTGTCTCACACTGTGAGGCAGGAGGTAGGGTGACTCCCCCAGACGTGGGGAGTTTTTCATATAGGGTGTCCGTCAGGTTGCTCTCCACTGTGGAAACTCAGATCCATCCCCAGAAATGTTCACTGAATGGCATCATAGCATCTGATGTGGTCTGAGATGGTTCCTATATGGCTTGTAAAGCATAAGACATATATCAATAGTTATCAAGAGAAATAGATATAGCATTTTATTTCAATAACAGCGCAAGTGTTACTATAGACAAACATAGTTTTGAAGCATTTTCAGCAATAAGTCCAAATATAGAGATCTAACCTG
>PVHP010054248.1:0-10504 GCA_004024765.1 Zapus hudsonius | reverse complement strand
AACCAATCTCCTCTTCTCTTCCCCATTCCCCATGCCCCTGACCCCCTTTTTCCTATAAAATGTAAGTCCCCCAATTGAATAAAGAACCATGTGGATATACAATACACAGCTGCTTGCCTCTGTGTCCCGCTGGATCCCCCTGCGCCATTCCCCCAGCTCTGTGGGCCCCAGCCCTGAGACAGCGGACAGCGGACAGCTCGCCTCGGCTCCCACCACTTCTCTGTTTTCTCCTTCCGCGGCCCATGGCACCCCTGGAGGAAAAAAACAACACCTTTCAGTAAAGTTTATCTCCCCTTCTTCACCCTAATAGCACACCAGCCAGGCATCCATCACAAGATCTATCCAGCTAGTACTGTATCTGACATAAACATATGTTCAATAAAAGTTTAACAAATAAATGAGTTAGCAGATATGCTGAATTTGCCACCTATATCCATGACCCTTTCTATCCTTGGATGTGATTCCATCTAAGAAGGATGGAGACCTGAAATGGCTCTGCAGCACCTCATGAGAAATACTCTGATAGAAAGTGCTAGTATGCTCATGGTGAACTGAATAATCACATCTTCTCTCTTAAATATCTACACATAAGATACAGAAAAGCTGTTAAGACTAGAAGCTCAAAGTAAGACACAGGAAAAAACCAACTTGGTCACTGAGATGGTTGGGTTTGTTGTCAACCTGACCTTTATAGCCATCTTGGGTGGGTCTCTGATGTTGTTGATAGGAAGGCAGCCTCTCAGTAGGAGACAGGATATAAAAATGCTCAGGGAGGCTAGAAATACTTTCCTTCCTGGAAGGGCAGTACAGGAAGGAGATCCAGAGACTCAGGAAGTCTGGGGAAGGGTTGAAAGATCCAACCCTAAGGGTATATAAAGGAAAAGAAATCTCCCTCTGCCTGCTTGGCTTCTGATACTTGTGCATCTCTTTACTGGCATTGGAACAAAGCTTCCTCAGTCTTCCAGCCTGGATTGAAGACCTATGGCTCCCCAGGAAACCTTTAGGCCTTCAGTGCTGGATTG
The DNA here is from genome assembly GCA_004024765.1 of Zapus hudsonius. Classification (NCBI taxonomy): domain Eukaryota; kingdom Metazoa; phylum Chordata; class Mammalia; order Rodentia; family Dipodidae; genus Zapus; species Zapus hudsonius. The sequence continues at coordinate 9,482 of PVHP010054248.1, read as the reverse complement.
GGACTGCTGAGGCCACATGGACTGAGCAGCTACAGGTTCCTTGACTCTCAGGCTTGCAGACTGCTATTGTGGGACTGCCGTGAGCTAATGCACTAAATACCCCTTTTTCACTACAGTTCATTCTGTTGGCTCTGTTCCTCTAGAGATCCCTGACGAATCCAGTCACCATACAAAGTCCAATGATGTGAGTATCAGAAGTAACTGGCAGAGATGACATCTATAATGGGACACCTGGGAGAGTGGCTGGTGTCACCAGGCCACAGACTGGTCCCTGAAAGATAGTCTCTAGAAGCATCTTGATTCCTAAAGTCTGTTTTTGTATCTGTAGTACCTCTAGACGCAGGGTTCACTAGACCTGATAGCACGTTAGCGAAAGCTGAAGGACAGAGTTTCCAGCTAACACACCTTCTACCTGTTCAGAACATGAGGAAGGGGTGTAACACTGTTGCATATGATTATCACACAGAGAATTTCTCTTGAGTATGGCAGGTCATCATGGTCAATTTCAAACTTTTCCATGTATGCACGCTCTAATGTATTTTGATAACTATGTATTTGATAACTATCTGCAATATCACATGTTTAAATAAGGTCATCTCTTAAGAGAAGACAGGGAATACTAAGTAGTTTATCTCATAAAACAAGAATGAACATCATTTAATTTAGATAAATGTTGCATAGTCAGGCCTGATGGCTTTTTAAAAATATTTCATTTATTCATTTTTCAAGCAGATACAGAGAGAGAGAGAGAGAGAGAGAGCGCACCAGGGCCACCACCTTGTGTGTCTGGCTTATATGGGTACAGGGGAATTGAACCCAGGGCCTTAGGCACTGGAGGCAAGTGCCTTAACTGCTGAGCCATCTCTCCAGCCCCTGATGGCTTTTTAAAAAATATTTTATTTATTCATTTTCAAGCAGAGAGAGAGAGAGAGAGAGCACATACCAGGGCCACTTCCTTGTGGGTCTGGCTTATGTGGGTACTGGGGAATTGAACCGGGGGCCTTAGGCACTGGAGGCAAGTGCCTTAACCACTGAGCCATCTCTCAAGCCCAGGCCTGGTGGCTTAAATCTTTCCTCCCAGCACTTGGGAGGTTGAGGTAAGAAAACTGCCATGAGCTTGAGGCTTGCCTGGGCTACAGAGATGAGTTCCAGGTTATCCTGCTCTGGAGTGAGACCCTGCCTCAAAAGATAATAACAACAGTGAAATAAAGAAATAATTCATTAGGCCCAGCTTCAAAAGGGCAAAAAAACTCCTCCGTGTTTTATTCACTTATGTATACATATCTGACATGTTGTAAGTGCTTAGCCAGTGTTTGTTGAATGTATCAAAGAACAAAAGTCTCATCTGAAAGTAGGCACAAGAATTTTACCCATGGTGCTTATTTGCTGCCAATCAGAAAACTTGGCCGCCCACAAAATATTTGGGTTATATTTTTTAAAAATGATTTTTTAAACATCTTGACATATACTGCTTGGATCGTTCTAAATTTAGTACATTCCAAACTTAGTCAAAATACATCTTAGTGGCTGGGAAGATGGCTCAGCAATTCACGGCTTACAAAGCACACCAGCTGGAGCTCAATTCTCAACCCACCCACATAAGCTCGATGCAGAAGTGACGCCAGCATCTGGCATACTCATACGCAAACACACACGTGCGGGCACGCGCACAAGCACATACACACACATACGTGTAAATAAATAAACATTCAAAAATGCATCCTGGTTATATTGTGATGTTTTATGCTTTTATGATCAAGACAAGGGTGAAAGGCCCTATAAAAGATACAGTTCTTTGATTAAAATATAAATTAAAGCTTTTATACAGACATCCTGAGACAGCTCATGGCTTCTTCTCTGATCAAGGTCTGCCACCTGCCTCTCTGGAACACCACATATGGAACTGTGACTCTTCTCCTTGGACAGTGGCATTTGGGGGTGACTGGTGTCAGCATGAAGCAGTGCTGCCCAGTTCTTTCTACAATCCCTCTGGTGTCACTCGTGGTCTTCGCCACCCTTTGACAGCCAAAGTGCTCTCGCCCTCCTTCCCCCTCCCTCCACATTGGCCTTCTGGAACTGGTCCTTTGGCCAACAGACCTAGAGGCAGCACTGGTGAGATTGGAGGCATGCCTGTTTCTGCCTCCAGCCTGAACTCCTGTTTTCCATCCCATTCACATTATGGTGCATACCTCAGCTAGGCCTCATCCACCCTCCTTCCCTTCAGTCTTAACTCACCCCAGCCATTGTTCTCTCTCCCCAGCCTTCCTTTTAGCCTGGGTTAAGCCCTGGGCCCAGCCTCCTTCCAGCTCATTGTGGGTTGATGGAGGGAAGACCCAGCCACCCCTTATGCCTTTCTTTACTAGATAGATGGGCTGTGAATGGATCACAGATTCACAGCCCATCTATCCAGGCCACAGGTCAGTGTTCTTCTAAAGCAAAGAAAAAAATGAGACTGAACTTGAACTTTGGCCAAACGAAAACTATTTTTGGTTGTGCCTTTAGTTTTTTTTTTCTTTTTCTTTTATGAGATACTCCACAGCTTGTCTGCCTGGAGAAAAGTGGAGGGAACTCCAGTGTCTCTTTGATAAGTGCATCAGACAAGCCCACAGGCCATGGGAACCCAGAGAGCACGGCACTGGAGGGTTATGGAGCTTCAGTGTGTTATGGGAAGGACAAGTGTAACTGCAGGGTGACACAGACCAGAGCTCAAGGCAGATGCTGGTCAGTCCTGTTCTCAGAGGAAAGGCCGCTGGAAATAAGGCTGCCAGCAGCAATGCGCATGCTGGCAGGCAGCCTTGTCTCCACGGAATCTCACTGGGTAAAAGACAGAACCCAGAAAAATCTATGGGGCTGGCCTTAGAGCTAATCATGATTGATATTCCTCCAAGGGAGTGGATAGATCCAGGAGGGGGAGAGAGATGTCTGATCACTGGGCTGAGTGGGATAGCTCCCAAATTTGCTTTGTGTCCCATTAAATTCTCATTAGGATAAGTCCTTTGGGAGACCCAAGACAGTCACCCTGGAAGCATTTGGGAAAGCAGATATCTGGGCAAGAAAGAAGTTTCATTTAGCTATTTGTACTACAAGGGGTGGGGGACAGCAAAGAGAATTATTAAAACCTACAAGAACCTCGGAGGCCATCCAAGTCAACCTCTTGATCTCAGGGAGAAGGAAAGGAGACAAGTCCAAGGTCACATGACCGTAAGGTGTGAGGTCTGGGAGGTGAAGCAGGAGGACTCTCAGCTCTCTGGATGTCCAGCCTAGGAGTTGGCTAGCATGCCAGCTCTCTTTGCCCTTGTTCTGGAGCTCGAGAGAAAGGAGCCAGGTCCTCAATGCAGCACTCAGGGAAGCGGGTAGCAGGTTGTCTGCTTCTGCCAATGCTGAGCTGGCAGAGCAGGGTGGGGAGAAGTGTTTAGAAATCCTGAGCGCTGAAAGGTGGCCTGTAATTGTAAAATTCCATTTCCTTTCAATTAGCAGCTGATTGCATTTGATGAGCTGCTACATTGTTTCCTCCGCCTAGATTAGGAGTCAGAGCAGTCAATGAGCTGTGAAATTCTCTCCCCGCTGAAACAATCGACAGTGATTAAAGCGCAGCTAATCTGATCATTACAGCCAGAGCCCACTGATCATTAGCTGCTAACCAGATCCCAGAGTGCTGCTCCAGCCTGGCCAAGGCGGATGGAATGTTGTAGGTCATCGCTACCAACACCTCCGCCTCCCTCCTCTCCTCTCCTCTTCTCTCCTCTCCTCTCCTCTCCTCTCCCACCAGAACTGTCTGGTGGACCTGAGGGTCCGGGTGCAAAATGGGGTACCATGGTAGATGCAGGGAACAAACCTACCAAAGGCATCTCCATGTCAGACAGGGAGTGAGGAGGGCTTCAGAGGCAGATGTCCCAGAACTGGGACTGAATCCCACCCAAATCCAAACCCAGGTTGCAGTTCAACCTCTGGAGCCTAGGAGAAATTATGGGCCCCAAATCCTTAATAATACCTTCCCTGTGCTGTTGTCCTGAGGATTAACACCTGAGGCTAAGTGAGACCCTAGGCATAATGCTGAAAGCCTATGATAATGCAAACTAACACTCTGGAGTGCTTGCTACGTGCCCAGCACTGTTCTAAGGGCTTTATATGGATTAATTTGTCTAATCCTCCTAACAGCCTTGACAAAGTACATGCTATTATTAACCCCCTTGTTCCAATGAGAGACACACAAGTTCACTAACATGTTCAAGATCGTTCACCTGAGGTGGAAGAGCTGTGATTTGAACCAGGGAAGCTAACTCAGAGGCCCTGGGATCCACCGTTCCTTTCCTTACTCTTAGACAGTGCTAATGCCTGTGCCTGCCTATCCACTGCCTGCAACTTCCCAACTTCACTGTGTAGGAGAAGCCGCTAGAGAAAGCACGCAGCCTGCACATGGCCAGGCTCAGGACTAACTCAGTAGGTGAGGGACAGGCCCCAGGAGCCTGCATACTAGAGACATCACATGCAGAGCTGAAGCAGTGATCCCAGGACCTCACTGGAAAGAGGTACTAGGCTCTGGTGTGTGTGTGTCCAGGACCTGCAACCTCCTCTGCATCTTCTACAGGGTGGTACCAGATCCTGATGAGCAAACATGCAGATACATGACCAGAGGATGGGAAGGAAGGTCTGGTGATTTGAAGAAAATGTCTTCCATAGGTCCATGTGCTTTGAATACTCGGGAAAGTCGTGGTATTTGAGAGGTGGGGTCTTTCTGGAGGTGGTGTGATGGAGGCTGGGCTTTGAGGGGATATAGCCCAGCTCCAAGTTCAATCAATAGCTAGCTCACTTTCCTTATTACCTTCTTGTTGATATGTTATGAACCAGCTTCCTCCTTGTACCACACTTTCTCCACCAGGATGGATTAGCCAGAAATAAACCCTTTCCTTCCATCAGATGTTGCTGGGTGGGTGTTTTGTCTCAGCCATGAGAAGGGAGCTGCTAAGGGAAAGAGAAAAGTCTGGTGACACATGCATGTCACAATTTGAAACAGGAAGGCATACATGTCAGATACAAGGTACAGAGACTACTGGAAATATGAAACTGGAGTAATAGTAATACTGTCATAAGCAGTAATAAGGTTGTGGTTGTTCACACACATCCAGGGCATCTTGCCTCCCCTGTCCTGCATCTGTGGCCTCTGTGTCTTCTCTAGATTGCTGCAATGGTGTTCTGCAGGATTCTGACATCAGCCTCTTACACTCCCCACCGTGGCCATGACTCTTGATATCACACCTACTGTGAGCCTGCTATACTAGTCCTGTATAGCAGGTTCCGGGAACTCTCAATGAATGGCTTTTATTGTTTAGTATGCAGTGTGTGTGTGTGTGTGTGTGTGTGTGTGTGTGTGTGTGTGTGTGTGTGTGTATACACATGTGTATGCAGCTTTGCATGCACATGTGTGTATGTGGAGATGGGGACCAGACGTCAGTGTCAAGTGTCTTACTTCTCAATCTCTCTCCATTTTGTTCATGGAGACAGGCTCTGTCACTAACTCCAGAGCTCATCAATTCAGCTGGACAAGCTAACCAGCTTGCCCTGGAGAGCCTCCCGTCTCTACCTCCCAGCACTGGGATCACAGGTGCATTCGACCACACCAGGCGTTTTGTGTGTGTGTGCTGGCGATCTGAACTCAGGTCCTTGTGCTTGTGCAGAAAACACCCACTGAGCCACCTCCCGTGTTGTTTATAAGCTTGCTTTGAGAAACTGCTCGTGAACACATAACACATTTACTTACTGCAGAAGCCCTGTATGAATGCAGCCTTGGAACAAGTCCCTGTGAGGCTTCCAAGGCGGTCCCAACTCAGCTCCCGATGGGTCCGATCACACTGCTTTTGCCCAGGGGCCTCTCTCTCCCCGCAGAGAAAATGACACAGAAAATCCCTCCGTGCGGTTTGCCCTTCCTCCTGTATTTCCATCCCAAGAAACAAACGGGACGCACGATCGCCTACTCCTTTTAATTGTTTGCCAAGCACAGTGGAACAGCTGATTTCAGTCATTTCTACCTATGGTTTCCTCCTCAAAGCTAATTAGTTTCTTTTCAAGTAATTGCAAATAGTACATTCTCCAGGCCCTTGGAGTCGAAGCTGACAACTAGCTGGCTGGAGTGGGCTCTTATCAATAGTTCACGGAAATTAGACACGCAAACATCCCCCCGGGGCCCTGAGGGTTCCTCTAAGCTGTTTAGAATAAACGGCTCATGGAAGTCCCAGAGCTCTTTTGTGAATGGACCACTAATGCTAATGTCTGGCATTTGGTGGGGCGACTTGAGAGTCAGGAGCTTCTAGAAGCCTTGTCTGGATTCAGCTCCACAGAAGGCACCATGCGGGGAGGACAGTCAAGGGGCAGGGGCTGGGATAGAGGTGGGTGGGCAAAGAGAGTGGAAATGGCTTTCTCCATGGGGTTAGAGAGGAGTGAGCATTTAGAATGTGTGTGTGTCGTAGTTAGGCACATGCCGCTGAGATGAATCTCCACACCAGGCACAGTTTTGGGAGGAAAGTATTTATTGAAATAACAGATCCAGGGGAGTTTCAGAATGGTGAAAGAGGCTGGCCCCCTTTCACCTATCCAAGCAGAGAGAAAGACCCATCCAGCACCTCCAGCCAGCACAATCCAACTCTAAGTAACTAAAACAACAGGAACTTCAGGCCTCAGCACAGACTGCTCTTTGCATATGTATAGCTGGAATTTTACACCCACCTTAGAAATACCCTAGGAGGCCAGGCTAAGGTGACACCTCCTCCAGCCTGGATGCTGAAGACAAATCTTGAATACACTTTTGAATCTATTGGGGACATTTAATCAAACTACCACAGTGTGGTATATACATGCATGTGTGTATATGTATGCAGGTGTGTGAAGGCCACAGATTGACTTCCTTAGTCCCTGCCTTAGTCTTTGAAACAGGGTTTCTTGCAGAACCCAGAGCTCACCCATTCAGGTAGAAAAGCTAGCCAGTAAGCCATAAGGACTCTCCCATCTCTACGTCCCCAACACTGGGATTAGAGGCGTGCATCATGATATTTGGTGTTTTACATAGGCACTGGGAATATGAACTCAAGTCCACATGCTTGATCAGCAAACACCTTAACTACTAAGCCTCTCCCTGTAATTTTAACCTTACTGACTGTGGTAGTTTGAATAGATGACCCCTAATAGAACCAAAGGTTTATTATAATTGTGAATTGTCTCCAGGCTTCTGGCTGGAGGAGTGTCACTTTGGCCTGGCCTCCAGGGGTCTGGCCCTGAGGTATTTCTAAATTGGATGCAAAATTCGAGGGATACATATGCAAAAGAGCGGCAGGAACTCAAGTCTGGCAGTTCCGCTTTTTTGGAGTTACAGTGTTACAGTGTGCTTGCTTGCTTCTGGAGGTGCTGGGTCTCTGTCTCTCTGCTTGGATCTGTGAAAGGGGGCCAGCTCTTTCCTTCAATTTTGGGACTTCCCTTGGATCAGTTATTTCAATAAATACTTTCCTCCCCCCAAATTGTACCTCGTTTGGAGATTCACCCCAGCGGCGTGTGGCTGACTATGAAACTGCCTTTGCTGCTACTGTTTTAAACCTGGAATGAGGGGAGTGGAGGCTTTTCAACTGGTAGCATGTTTGAGATCTCCTGAGTCCCTTTACCCTGGCATTCACTTCCAATTTGTTATGATTTGGATGCAAAATGTCCCTTCAGGCTCATGTGTTTGAATTCTTCCTCACTAGCTGGTCATTGGCCATTCTGTTTTAGGCAATTATGGATACTCACTGGAGAAAGTTCTTCACTGGGGCTTGGGCCTGGAGCTTTACAGCCCAGCCTAGCTTCCTGTTCTGTCTGCTTTCTGATCCATCCAATATGAGCTAGCTGCCTCATGTTCCTGCTGGCACTGTGGGGAGCCATGCCCCCTTGCTGTGCCCTCCCCACCATGGTGGATGGGACCCACAAACTATGAGCCAAACTCTTCCTCCCTCAAGTCATTTCTTCTCATTTATTTGATAACACTCGGAAATGGAACCAACAATATTGTGTCTGTTGTCATGACCTCAAACCTAGTGACTTAAAGCAACTCAGATGTGTTCTTTTGCAGTTTTTAGCATGACTCTTTCTGATCTCGCTGGGAGAGGATGGAGGTGTTCTCAGGGTGCAGTGCTCTCTTTGTGACTATAGGAGAGATTGTTTCCTTGTCTTTTCGTTTTTTGAAAGCTTTCCTCAGCTCATGGCCCTCCCTCTAAATTTAAAGGCAATTCCTTCAGACCTAAGTCTTGTCTACCACTTAACTTCCTTTGCCTACATTCTTCTTCTGCATGTAAAGGTCTTTGTGATTACCTTGGGCTCAAGGAGATAATCCAGAAGAATCTTTGGATCTGGGGTTAGCAACTGGAATTCCCCATAGTTGTGTAACAGATCAGACTTGGAGCTGAGGAAGACTGGGATGTGAGCATCTTTGAGGCAGGAGGGTATTAATATGCCCACCACAGCTCTCAGTTCGACTCCCATGCCTGGCATGGCTGGCACCAATGCCAATGTAGCCGACACGTGCCCTGAACTAATCTCTTCGTGGCATGCCATTGTTGTATATGTTTTAGTTGATACATGTGTATTGCTCTGTGTCCTATTGATGGCACAGTTTCAGCACTTCTTTTATTTTCCACTGAGCACTTGAAGGTCTCCAACATTGTCTGACACCTCCAGCCTATTGTTCCATGGTTTTAATGTGTTTCACCTCTTTCATCCATCCCTCTACAAAAGTTCCACAATATGCCTTAAGCATCTACTGGCTCAAGGACCTCTGCTGTGATTTGAATGTGAAGTGTCCCTCATAGATTTATGTGTTTGAACACTCCCCTCCCCCAGCTGGTGGGCTGTTCAGGGAGGTTATGGAACCTCTGGGAGGCAGAGCCTTGCTAAAGGAAATTGCATCACTGACACCAGGCCCTGAGGTGTTATTGCCTGACCTCTTTTCATGTCTTGCCACCTTGCCTTCCCCAAATACACTGGACCTCCAGAACTGTGAGCCAAAATAAACCCTCCCCTCCTTAATCTGCTGCTTGTTCAGTATTTGTTCACAGCAATAATACAGCTCTTGTAACAGGGAAGTTTTGGCATAGCTATATCTGGGGGATTTTTTACCGATGTATTTCCCCACCGAGTTTGTGTGCTCTAATGCAAAAGAATTATACACTGGGACAAAAATATGTACTTCTTATCACACATTTATTCTGATTTTAGTTAAGGGAAGGGGGAATTGGATAGGAAAGCCGCCCAGTCACCACGTGGTCTGTGAGGTTCATGAAACATCACCAAAGTGCACAAAGTCACCCAAAAAGTGGAGAAAACAAAGAAATAGCACACATGTTAAAGAGGAATCCCCTTCCTCCCCCCTCTCTGATTCCGGTACCGAAATCAGAGAGGGAGAGGGGCAGCACTCACGGGCCCAGTCCCCAGGGCCTCCCACCAGCGGTCCAGACAGAGGAAAAAAC
>PVHP010054247.1:0-10504 GCA_004024765.1 Zapus hudsonius | reverse complement strand
TTTTTTTTCCCATTGTGTATTGTTGCTGAGGGGGGCAATGACTATGGATATTCTCCCCCACCATGGCTCTTACAATCTTTCCGCCTCCTCTTCCACTCAGTTCCCTCAGTCATGGTGGGTGAGTATTAAGGCTGCTTTATTGTTGAGATCTTAAGTGTCTCCGGACTTCTGCTTTGGATTATATTGGGTATCGTTGGTGTCTGTCTCCATCGATCTTTCATGGGTTATCTGGCTTGCTGTGGTGATAGGTCTCTTGTTTATCTCTCCACTTTCTCATGGGTCTCTTTTGGGTCGTATATGATAGGCCAGAGGTGGCTCATCTCCTGCCAGAATGTCACCCATCATCCCATGTCTTGATGGTGGAATTGGGTTTTCCATGGCTCTCCCTGCTTTCTGAAAAATACAAACAGAATCTCCAAGGGAGAGTGAGATCAGTATAGGAGACACACATTGCTAATTTGGCAAGATTCTAATGGGTGTAGCCTCTCTGTAGCTCTCCGTATCCCAGTATGTGATAATAATTTTATCTTAGATTCATGATTTTTTAAAAATTTTAATTTATTTATTTGCAAGCAGAGAAATATAGACACAGATAGGGAGGGAGGGAGGGAGGGAGGGAGGGAGAGAGAGAGAGAGAGAGAGAGAGAGAGAGAGAGAGAATAGGCACACCAGGGCCTCTAGCCACTGTAAACAAACTTCAGATGTATGTGCCCCTTACTGCATTTGGTTTTATGTGGGTCCTGGGGAATCAAACCGGGTCTTTAGGCTTTGCAGGTAAATGCCTTAACCACAAGCCATCTCTCCAGCTGCTTGTGAATTTTTTTTTAAGGAGTGCATAGGAATATTCAGGGATATTCAATGTGGGTACAATCCACTAAGTACAAGGGTAGAGTAATTCTGGAGAAGGGTGAGTACTGAATCTTGGTCTTCAAGGGGAAAGGAAGAAATAGGAAGTGTCTCCAAGGCACCTCAGGACTGGAGTTGGGAGGGCAGGGGATGAACTTAAAATGGCCATGCTGGGCTGCTGTGAGGATGGACCAGACACCTTACCAATGCTGGAAAGAGAAGCCAGATGGTGGCAGCTTGAAGAATATCTGTGGACATGAGCAGAGAACGTGAGGTGAAACAGGATGCCGCTTGTTGCGGTCAGCTTTCTAGTTGCTGCGCAGAAAGAACCCAAGGAAAAGCGGCTTGTGGAGGAAAGGGTTTATTAGGCTTACGGACTCGAGGGGAGACTCCATCCTGGCAGGGAAAATGATGGCACGAGCAGACGGGTGGACATCACCTCTGCCACAGCACTGCAAACAGCGGCAGGAAGGTGTGCCAAACACTGGCAAGGGGAAGCTGGCTTATAACCCCCATAAGCCTCCCCCACAATAACACAGCTCTAGCGAGGTTGTAATTCCCTAACTGCCATCGGCTGAGGATCCATCATTGAGAACACATTTATTTGTTTGTGGGGGACACCTGGATCAAACCATGACACCACTGTTCTTCTTAAACAATTATCACTGGATTGTGACTGTTCCAAACTTCAGTTTTCCCATCTGTAAACTGGAGGATAATGTCTTTCATGCAGATAGCTGTAAAGAATACAAAGAAAAGAGAGAGTGTGGAGGTGTGCTACCGTAATCCTAACCCTCAGGAGGTAGAGGCAGGAGGATCATGAGTTTTTACAGAGGGAGAACCTATTTCACTAAAACAAAAAAATGAAACGAGAATGAACTCCAGTTTATTATGCCACCGTTGGCCCACAGGAAGCTCTCAATGGGGCAACAGAGATGGCTGCACTTATTCTTGGAGGGCCTGAGAGTTCGCACAACCACCCAGGAGGTCCTCACTGTTATCCCAGGAGTCATGCTACAGCTGAGGACAAGGCACATCCGTTACTTTCCCACGTTGCCACAGAGAGAATCAAATACTGTGTGATTTCAGCTTCCACATTCTCCTGATCCATGCGTCACCAGATGTTCCAGTGAACACAGAAATGCATTTTTGGGACACACAGAAAAAGAAAGGGCGAGGCAAAACTCAACAGATAAGAAAGTCTAAATATTGCTTGGGAAGGACTTGGGGATGTGTGAGCAGATGAATGCGAAATGTTCCATGAACAAATGAGCAGAGCCAGGAGGAAAGAGGTGCCACCCATATAGGAAGAGGTATCGTATCCTTGAAATGTTTAAAGTTTCATCAAAAGCTCTCAGATCAATTTGGAGTTATTGCTTTTATTTTTTATTTTTTCTATTTGAATAAAGAACACGAGACACTGAGAACTGGTCGTTGGCAGAAGCCGTGTGCCCTGCGATTAGCTCTGTACACAGGTAAGCTCTTCTCTCAAGCAGCTCATATTTAAAGAGAGTAAGTACCTGTTTTTCACACCCCATTTAATCTGCACTGCTTTTACCTTCCTGGGCAGATGGCCTGCTTTTCCCTTTCCTGTGCTTAATTCTCTTGAAGCCAGACAGTGTTACGTTCCCCGGGTTCTCTGGAGTGCAGGAATAAGGAAGAGGTGTGGGTCTGCTGGCAGTGAGAGCAGAGTGAGGCATGGGTCTGACGTTCTGCTGTCAGGCATGAAGCCTTCAAAACACTATTAATACAATGCTGAGATGCATAGAATGTTAACTAACAATAAAGTAGGAAATGGTACATCAATCAGGTGTCAGAATTAAAACAAAATGTACATACATTTTTTCATATTTATTGTCAATAATTAGATACATTGTATAAGCAAGTCCTATGATGGCACCCCCATTTCCCTCCTTCCTGTCCCCAACCCTCTGGGGACCCTCCTTTATTTTATATCTTTTAAAGACCAGGAATTTAACTATATCGTGTAAATATGTATTACATAAACATTACATATGCATATATATTAGTGACTGTTTCTGAGTGAAAGGATTTTGGGTGATTTTTATTTATTTTATTTTATATTTTAGTTTTCTGAAGCAAGGTCTCATTCTAGCCCAGGCTAAACTGATCTAGAACTCACTCTGGCCTTGAAATTACAGTGCTTTTCCTACCTCAGCTTCCCAAGTGCTGGGATAATAGCATGAGCCACTACACCCAGCTTGATTTTTTTTTTCTATATTAAGTTTTGTAATGAGAAAAAAAAAATGTCAGTATTTAAAAAGACAAGTGATGTTTGGAATTTCAATTTTTCCTGCTAGGTTTTGGGAGTCTGAGTTAAACATGCAGTTTCTGCTGGGTTTTTGTTTGTTTGTTTGTTTTTGTTTTGTTTTGTTCTTTTGCCTAGTGGAGACAGCATTAGTCCCCAAGATCAAGATCAAGGTCAGTCTATAGCTGCGGCCTTGTTTCTGCCTTCAGTGCAGGCAAGAAGTGAGGGGCATCTTCTTTCCCAGCTGTTGTTCAGCAACAGTAAGTAAAATTGCCCTTTCTATTCAGCAGAAAAGGGAAGTCAGTCTAGAGGGACAAAGGGTTGGGGGGGTGCAGAAGAAATCTTTCCAGGATCCTGCCTCTTAGGTTATTGGAGGGACTCAGCCAGCTGCAGCTTGCAGCTGTGTTTCCGGATGTGCCCAGTATGGATGGATGATGTATATGTCAAGTGCTCCATGACTCTTGTCTGGGGCATGTAAACTAATCAGTAAATATGGTAATGATGGTAAATATGGCAGAGCTATTGCTAACCTGAACCTTTAAGGAACTAACTGGTATGGCGACATTCAGGAAGTTGAAGTTCTACTTTTCAGAGCCTGGAACAATCAAATGAGACAATGTACACAAAGCTGACACCTCCAACAGACTATACCTAGGAGTTTATGAGTTACTATTATTTCTCTCCTTAAACCTTTAACTTGGAAGCTTAACCACTATTACTTCCTCAAATGTTGTAGATAACATTTTCATTGCTTAGAATATTTTTAAATTGAGGAAGCAACATTGCAATGACCATAAAGAATGCTTTAGGGCTGGAGAGATGGCTCAGTGGCTAAGGCACTTGCCTCCAGTGCCTAAGGCCCCAGGTTCAATTCCCCAGTACCCACATAAGCCAGACCCACAAGGTGGTGGCCCTGGTGCTCTCTCTCTCTTTGTATCTCTCTGCTTGAAAAATGAATAAATAAAATATTTAAAAATACTAAAAAAAGAGAATGCTTTAGGAGAAGAAAATAATGCATCATTTGAGAACTCAATTATTTTCACCTTAAAGGCTTAAAACTTATAAATTATTTTCACTAAAAATCTTAAAGCTTATAAGAACAATTAAACTCGTAACTCATTATGGACAATAAATTTAAAAAATAACAAAAAAAGAACAATTAAACTCTATTATAGAATATTTGGGGGAAAATTCATCTAAAATTCTACTTTTCTCAGACAGCTATCAATTCCATAAATTTACTTTTTTTGGTTTTGCAAGGTGGGGGTCTTGCTCTAGTTCAGGCTAACCTGAAATTCACTATGTAGTCTCAGGGTGGAACTCTATGAATTTACTAAGTTTTTATTTCTGTAGTAGTTACTCCCTTATTGATAAGACAAAGCACTCAACCAGAAGCAGCTTATAGAAGGAAAGGGTTTATTCCTGGCTTATAGTTTCAAGGGTACATTTCGTCATGGGAGAGAAAACATGTCAGGAACAGACATCTGGGCATCACATCTTAACATCAGCAGGGAGAGTGAGCTGAACGCAGCAAGCCGGGCTGGTCTGTAACACCCCAAGGCCAACCCCAGCAACACACTTCCCACACCAAAGGCTCCACCGCCCTATAAAGTTCCACAACCTTCCCAAACAGTGCCACCAGCTGAACAGTAAGCATTCGAGCACATGAGGCTATGTATCCCTATTTTACATTTGAACCACACAATTTCCATTAAGGAAACATGTATAAAATTTAAAGTGTAGTATGTATATTTTAATAATTTTGTAAGCAGACTCCTTTTTGATTTTCTATTTAGCATCATATAAAGGGAGACAGTTTAGGGTAGCTGTTAAAAGCCCAGGGTGCAAAGTTGGCTAGGAGCTTCTTCACATTTATCTTCCTATGAAGTAGAAATGGCAAGTCATCCTGGAGAGATAGAAAGATGCAGAGGTCATTGATCTAGTTTGAATCTCCAATAGTCTCCAATGACCATTTATTAAAGGATGAGTTACCAGCCTGTTTCTCTATTATAAGGTGATGTAACCTTTAGGAAATGGGAAGGCAGTTCCATCAATGGAGGCAGACCCTTCAAGGGAATTCAGAATCCTGGTGTGTCCCCACCTGTTGCGGTCAGCTTCTAGTTGCTGTGTAGAAAGAACCCAAACAAAAGCGGCTTGTGGAGGAATGGGTTTATTTGGCTTACTGACTTGAGGGGAGACTCCATCGTGGCAGGGGAAACGATGGCATGAGCAGAGGGCTGGACATCACCTCTGCCACAGCACTGCAAACAGCAGCAGGAAGGTGTGACAAATACTGGCAAGGGGAAGCTGGCTTATAACCCCATAAGCCCGCCCCCAACAACACAGCTCTAGCGAGGTTGTAATTCCCAAACTGCCATCAGCTGAGGATCCATCATTGAGAACACATTCATTTGTTTGTGGGGGACACCTGGATCAAACCATGTTACCACCTCTCTCATTTCTGGCTGCCACAGGATGAGAATACTCACTCCACATAACACTCCCTGTCATGGTATTCTGACATGGTACAGGTCCAAACAACAGACCCAGGCAAACTTGAAATCAAACCTCAGAAGCCATGATCCGAAGTAAAGCTTTCCTCATTACAAGTTATTTATCTCAGGTATTTTTTCAGAGTAGCAGAAATTGGGCTGATACAAGCATGAAGGAAGAGTGTTTTAAGAGATACTTAAAGCTCTTGGTTGCCTACCAGAACTAGGTGGTAAGACACCAGTTTCTGAAGCCTCCACATGCTTTGGCTGTAGGTCACTGAGAAGTCAAGTTCAAGCTGAGCTGGAAGCCTCCTCCATATTGACTAGCTGTCAAGATACTAGAAAGACCTATGCAGACTGTTGGGAGAGAAAAGTCATCAACAGTCTTAACCAGCAGTGGACCCTGCAAGCTTTATGGCTGGCCAAACAAGTATACTGACTGGTACAATGGTGATTGTTATGGGGGAAACCATAACTATCTCTAATTGGGTTTGAGGCCTGCTCCAGGGGAGGGAATTCTTGTCTGGTACTGAAAACCTAGCAAAAGCCTATGGCTGGAGAAAGTCATAAGTCATAAGTTCTAGAAGGGAAATTACTACTGTTGTCTGGTTAAGTGAATATATTATGCTCACCAATCTGCCTTTTAAATACTTATGTTTATGCCAATACATTAATGCTGCTCACTTTTGGTTAGAGAAGCTTCACTTTTCAGGTGGCACTGGGGTGACTCAGAATACACTAAAGTGCTGAGAAGTGACAGTGGAATGTTCAGCACTGGGACATCTCGATCACACTCTCAGGCTCAGGGACCATTGCAGAAGACATGCTGGAAAGAATATAAAAGCCTAAGGAAGGGGAGGAGTGCTTACAATGCTGTCTTCAAGACACAAAGTGACCTTGATATTCATGACCTCACAGTGGCTGATGCTACCTACACAAGATCTGCATAATAGGAGGGGAAATAATGGTGACTCCAACACAGAAAAGAGACTAGTTGGAAAGAAGTAGGAATTCAGTGGAGGAGGGATTTGTGGGGGGGGGAAGGGAGGGTGGGAAGAGATTATGGTCATGGTATATTGTATACATTTATTAAAGTTGTCAACAAAAAGTTTAAAATAAAAGAAAAAATACAAAAAGATTATGTATAGCCCTGAACATGGAAAACCCTCAATAAATGGTAGATGTTGTATATTAGATATATGTAAATTTTATACGAGTTATTTTTATATCAATATAGAATTCCACCAGAGAAATACAGTAGTGTGTGAATATGTCTGTGTGCATGCATGCATGAGTTTGTGTGTGCTTACTAATTTCATGGGAAACTAATGATTACTAAAGAATGTTTTTGCTAAAGATAACAATCACTGAAATGGAGAGATATCTTTACCAAGTGTATATAGACAGGAGATTAATATCTAGGATATATAAAGGACTCTAAAATTAAACACCAGGGCTGGAGAGATGGCTCAGTGGTTAAGGCACTTGCCTCCAGTGCCTAAGGCCATGGGTTCAATTCCCCAGGACTCACATAAGCCAGACCCACAAGGTGGTGGCCCCAGTG
This sequence comes from Zapus hudsonius, assembly GCA_004024765.1. Classification (NCBI taxonomy): domain Eukaryota; kingdom Metazoa; phylum Chordata; class Mammalia; order Rodentia; family Dipodidae; genus Zapus; species Zapus hudsonius. Next base: position 3,333 of record PVHP010054247.1, on the reverse strand, counting down.
TTCTCTCTCTCTCTCTCTCTCTCTCTGTATCTCTCTGCTTGAAAATGAATAAATATTTTTAAAATGTTTTAAAAAATTAAATTAAACACCAGAAAGTCAAATCAACCCATCAGTAAATGGACTAATGAACTGAATACATAGTTTTAAAAATAACAAATACAAATAAATGGCCAATAAATATGTGAAAAAGTGTTCAACATTCTTAACTAGTAGGCAAATGAAAATTAAAACTGTTTTGTGATTCCATCTCACCCCAGGCAGAATCACTATCATCAAGAAAACCAATGATAACAAACATTGGAATGAGGGACCCTTATTCACTGATGGTGAGAGTGTAAACTTGTGTAGCCACTATGAAATCAAGATGGAAGTTTCTCAAAACAATTGAAATATGTAAAGCAGGGCGTGGTGTCACAGGCCTTTAATCCCAGCACTCGGGGAGACAGAGGTAGGAGGATTACTGTGAGTTCGAGGCTACCCTCTAGTGAATTCCAGGTCAGCCTTGGCTAGAGCGAGACCCTACCTTGCAAAACAAACAAACAAAAAAAGAAAAATGTAAATACATATGGCCAGATATAAAACTTCTTTATATGTGGGGTGGGTGGATAATGCTGTACTCAGAAGCTACAGGTAGTTACAGAAATGCCCCAGTTCCAGGAATGTGATACCTGCCAGTGAGTTGTTGGTCAGGGAAGCCCCTGAGACCCCCAAAACAACACAGGCTATTGCCAAGGCTCTTGGTTGTCTAGCAGAACTAGATGGTAAGATCCTATTTCTGAAGCCACCGCATGCTTTGGCTTCAGGACACTGAGAAATCAAGCTGGAGCTGAGCTGGACACCTCCTCTCTGCTCACTAGTGCTGTGCAGCCTCTCCATCAATTCATCAAAATTTATCAAAAGTCCTAACCAGCTACACAACTGGTCCAGCCAGGCAACATATCTCTGCTAGTGCAATGGTGGCATGTCTGTTATGGGAGTAACCAACTGCTCTCTGATTGGATTCGAGGCCCAGTCCACAAGAGGGCAATTCATGTGTGGTGCTGAAAATCTAGTCAAAAATCCATGTCTGGGTAGGTCATAAACTCTAGGGTAGAAGCTATTACTGGTGTTGAGCTAAATGTATATATTATGCCCACCAATATGTCCTCCGAATATTTATATGTATGTCCATGTGTTAATGCTATTCTCACTTTTGGTTAGAGAAGCCTCTTTTCTCAGATGGCAATGACAACAGGGGAGACTCAACACTCATCCAGGTTCTGAGAAGAAGTGACGGATGAGTGTTCAGCGCTGATGTGACATTTCTGTTACATCCTCCAAGGTTGAAGAATAGCTGGCAGAAAGAAAGTAAAGGCCAAAGGTGGGGAGGAGTGCTTCTAGGCACAAAATATTGGTTGTATTATGACCTCACGGTGGCTGACTTGACCAATACAAGATCTGCATAATTTGAGGCAAAAAAAATGACATCAAAATAGAAAAGGAACTAGTTGAAAAGAAGCAGGGGTTCAGTGGAAGGACTAGGGAGGACAAAGAAGGGGTGGGAGGAGATGATTGTTACGTAATATATGTATATAGCTATATAGATATATATAGAGAGAGATTATCAACAAAAATTTCAAAAAGAACTCAAAGAAAATGTAGGATAGCTCTGCACACAAAGAAAAACACATTATTAAAAACCTGATTTATATATGTACATATGTACTTTAATAAAATTAAGTACCGTTTTACTTTAATAAAATAAAAATACAAAAAAAACCTTGGTTACAGACCCAAAGGACTCTAAGTCAACACATTAAAGGGATATTTGCATATTTGTATCATCTCGTCACTATTCACAAGGAATAGTGAGGAAATGGAGCCATCAGCAGATGAATGGATTAATAAAAAAATGTGTTACAGAATGGAATTTTATTCAATTGTAGATAAAAATGAAATCATGAAATTTGTAGAAGGGATGAAAATAATTATGTTTAATGAAACAAGCAAGACTTAGAAAGGCAAGTATGTCATTATTTTCTCTCATATGTGAAACCTTCACTTAAAATGATGCATCTGAGCATACATGTGTCTTTGTATTGATGTATGTGTAGGTCATGAAACTAGAAAGAGGATCATGAGAAGCAAGGTCTTAAGGAGTGAGGAAAAATAGAGGGTCCTAGAATATATGTGTGAGAAAGCGAAAGTGGTCTATGAGGGAAGGAAGGGAGTCAGCCAGAGGGGGAAGGGAACCAATGACAACAAAGTATAATGACATGATATAAAACTACCATAATGAAGCCCATTATTTTGGATGCTAACCTAAAAAAAAAAATTTAAATTGTCCCATGGAAGGGGAGGTATTTCTGCTAAATCAGATCAAAGCGTCTGTCTGTTGGCTGTTGTGTAGAAGTGGGAAACACTGCCGCCTAGAGGTCACCTGCATGATCTCTACTGACTGACTTCACTCTATTGGAAAGTTCCAGAAATGGGACTCCCGTGGTGCCACAGACGCCCAGCTGTAGCTCCTGATTTGCATTGACGCAGGAATTCCGTTGAAATGAAGTGGTCAATTAAGCTTACAGAATCCTCCAAATGTGGGCGAACTTTTAATGGCAAAGAGAGCTTCCTACAAAACATAAAACAAAAAATAAAAAACTTCAGGAAGAGGCCCTGAGCCTTTGACTGAAAACTCTCCTTGAGGAAACATATATTCTAAAAGAATGTTTCAGGAGTGGAAGGACTTGGTGTTTTCTCTGCTCTTCGAAGAGGCCTCCCTCTGCTGCGGTAACCTTTCATGGAAGAGCTGGCTGGGGAAAGCAGGCCTCTCGCCTGCCAGGGAGGAGGGCCACCTACAGCAGGTGGGACGGCGGTGGTCTGTGGGCCACTGTGAGTATGGCAGAGGACAGCTACAGCAGGGGACAGCAGGGTTCAGGTACCTCTGCCACATGGGAGGCATGGCAGGCTTGCCCATTGCTACCTACCTGCTGGCCTCCTGAAGGTCTGATCCATGGGCTGGAAACCATCGACTAAAGTGACAATAGAAGTCTTGAGAGACGGATTCTGGGAAGGTGGCAGAATAAGAGGCCCTGGGAACCTGTCTCCCCATCTTGGCAACAAGCTGGCCTGGCAGAACCTGTCTGGAGGAACAACCTGGGACCTTGGAGTCTGTGAAAGGCTCGCAACACCCAGAGGAAGCCGGTGTCCATGGTCACCAGAGTCGCAGCCCCACTCAAGCAATACTGCTACTAAATAAATAAAAATCTCAAAGAGCCTTTCCTCCGAGTACTGGGACCTGTCGGATATCTTCTGCTTCTGGTCGCAGTGAGAAGGAAGCAGAGGATGTTACTGCAG
>PVHP010054246.1:0-10491 GCA_004024765.1 Zapus hudsonius | reverse complement strand
CCATATTCACTCACATTCTTTCTGTATCTTTTTTTATTTAAAAAAGAAAGGAAAGAAGGAAGAAAAGAAAGTAGGGCAAACCTAATATTCTAAATTCAGCAAAAAAATATTGTTTAAGTAAAGGAAAAATAAACACTGTCATACAAAGAGACTATATGTGAATTAATTACCAGCAGACCTATACTATATAAAAAAACCCAAGTATTTTTCATGGAGAGAAAAGGACAGAAAGAAAGTAATACAAAATGGACATTTGTATGTACCCAAAGAAATGCAGAGAGCAAAAAAAAAAATGGTAAATCTGTAGGTAAACTTCAAAGAACACATGTCTCACACATCAAGAAAGGACACACAGTTGGGTGTGGTGGCGGACACCTTAATTCCAGCACTTGGGAGGCAGAGGTAGGAGGATCACCATTCAAGGTCAGCCTTGACTAGAGTGAGAAAGGACACACAGCCTGAGAGAAATGAAAGAATCCAGGAGTTGAGACAATGTGGAAGCCATGGGCTGCACGAACCCTCAGCTCTGCCACCACTACTCCTTCCTCCAAGCCTCCCAGGCTAAGACAGGAAGTCCACATAGAGCATTTTGTCCTCACCACAGCTCTGCAAGGGAAGTAGAACAGTTATTAATCCCGATAAAGCAAACAGTTTTTAAAAACTGAAGACTTCTCCCAGAAGAGTTTTGGACTCCAAACCCTGATTGCTCAGGTGACATGTGACAGGAAAACAAAACCTTCTTGAGGCTGGCATCGGTGTCAGCAGAGATGCACCAAGGCACAAGAAGAAGGCCACATGGCTGTGTGCTGTCAGAAGCCCTCAGGACCAAGGTTCCGATAACGCCACAGCAGGAGGGTAGTGGCCATACCTCTCTCTGGTGTTATCCTTGGCTGCAGGAATCCACCATGTCCAGTTTTACCCCTTCAACAGAGAGCAGCTCATATTAAGTAATTAATGGTGGGATTGCCTCAAACAGACACCTCTGAAAGTCACCATGTTCCAGAGTTATCTGAGAGGCTGGTGAAGGTATTTTTTGCAGTTGTATCACAGTCTCTCTCTATCCAAAGGCCCTCGTGTACACACACACACACACACACACACACACACACACACACACACACACACACACACCAGCTGACATAGAAAAACAGAAGTGCTAGAAGGAAAAGTAAGCTTCAAGGAAGGCCATGCTTGCTTCAGGATTCCTGTCCAGTCACAAGGAGGTTTACTCTCCCCTCATTCCTCTCTTCCTCTGGGCAGGAAGGGTTCTCAGCAGCCTTCACTCTATCTCACACTCAAGGAAATGGGGTCTATACATGAAATGTGAGCGACTTAGCAGTTACCACACCATCATTCCTACTGCAGCTGGGATGGGTCAGTGGGTCTGATCCGGCTAAATAACAGAGGGTAGCCAATGCACTTCCTTGAATGATGTGACCACATTTCCAGGTCCACACTGGAACAGACAGATACTGGTTGTTCGAAACAACAGCAAGTCTAAGATTCATGGATAATGACAAATCTTAGGTCACATCCCAGAGCACAGGCCATGGAGTCACATGAAAAGCACATGCCCAGCGCTGCTCTCCTTGGGGCTTTTCCAGCTGTTACATCTGGTCAGGAGAACACAGCCCCTCTGAGGGCCCGAGTGCCACAGATGGCTTACTGACTGTTCTCAAAACAGGACTCGGGAGCAAGCCATCTGTATCATAAATCATTAGACTCTAAAGCCCACATGACCAATCCAAAGAGAAATGTTTTAAAAACTGCTATCTCTTACTTTATCTATATTCTCAGGAATAATGTTTCTTTTGTGTTATGCGAAGCTCTCTTCTGAGGCAGATTTAGTGGGAGTGAGAGGCAGACATAGAACGGAGTGGGAGACTGACCAGGAGAGTGTAGACCAGCATGGAGTCTCTCCCACACCTGTTTTTACCAGTCTCCTTGGCCCAAGAGCCCCATAACAAAACTTTTGCTTCCTGGTGTGAATGTATAGATTTATTAAGAAGCCATGACTGGTGTTTGTCCCTTGTCTGAAGCTCAGATTCCATACAAGACATCTGTGTGTTGTGTTATGTGCATGTGTGCAAGCCTGTTTCTCTGCTAAGAAAATGGAGATGATTCCTTCCTTTTGGGATTATATAAAAACTCAATGTATTTTTTGGGAGATGATTTTAAAATCACAAGTACAAGCGATATCAGAGCTTCTCTAGTCTGTTTTTGCTTGGCTCTTCCCCACCCTAGTTGTCCTTTCCAACAGAAACTAGATGTGAGAGATGGCTCAGAGGCCATCAGAATCACTGTGTGCGAGAGGAGTGAGACTAGATGGGAACCCACACATACCAGTGAGACATCTGTGGCGGGAAGCTCTCCTCTTGAGCAAAGGCTCAGTTGACTTCCTACTGGTCAATGACTTGACCAGTCTAGTATTAGTATTTTGAAAAACCTTGTCGTAAATCATAATAGATAAGCACAATGTGCCTAGGGAGGTAATATATAATGAAACAACTATGGTGAACCATGGAATTAATTTACAGGCAACCTCATGAATGTGAGGGAGGCTGGAGGACTTCCCATGGAGATCTAGCAGCTGAAATCTCCTTGGGGTACCAGTTCCTCAGCTCTGGCATCCAGCTGTTTCTCAGAACTATTTCCAGAGAAACAGAATCGATTGACAAAAGCTGTTTTATTTTATTCCCCTCCGCAGACCTTATGTTTAACTTTAAAAGGTACTAATCAAATCGTTTCCCACCAGAGGCTGGTTTCCCTGGAATTAAGAGCAGAGAAAGATATGTTGGTGTCATCAGCAACAGAGAGGCACCACACCACCTAAATGCGGATATCACCCCACTGTCCCAACAGAAAGAGAAATCTTAACAGAAACAAGCAAAAGAAGAATTTCCAAATAGCTTGTGAAAATAAATTGAATAGCCTAGTATAAGAGAATGCAGAGATAATGCTACTCTGGGTAGGAAAACTATGTATGACTGAACACTAGATAACTATCTTGTCTCCAGCCCTGATCTGCATGATCGCGGGGGATCCTTTCCCCTCTTGAATACTGGTTCCTTGCTTGGCAAACGAACCCTTCCTTTCACCTCTCCATCTCAAAATGAGAATGTGTGGTTGAGTCTTTCTCTGAGACTTTTTGCTGAATTTCTAACAGAGGCCAAGGACCAAGTAACAGAACTTCCATGAAAGAAAGAGACGTGTTCACCCATGACCCCTGCTTCTCATTCATTAGTCCTTTAGTTTCTTAGACCATGAAGATGGTTATCTATATACAACTCTGACTTCTAAAGGCAACCAACCCCACCCTTTCAGGTTTATAAAAACTCAGGCTCATGGTTGTTTAAGCCAGAAAATTCCCCAATGGAAAGGACAGTCTTTAAAAGAATTTCTAGAGTGCATTCTCAGAAGAGTTGGCATTCATTCATCAAGTATCTACAAAATAATGATGACAGAGAACCAAGAAGTCAAAGAGCTCAGCAAAGCTTAACACACAGAGAAACATAGAAACATACACAAAAGGCATGGTATTTAGGTTTTGAAGACACACACTCATAAATCTTGAACTACCGGAGAGGCAGAAGGGCACACCATTACAACCAGCTTCTAACAGCTCAGGTTTCATGGATATGAACTGTACTGCTACGAGTCCCTGGTCAAGTTATGTGACTTCCTCAGCCCTCCTCGCTTTCTTTCTCTGTAAGCAGGGAGATAATGCCAAGTGACCACGAGACTTTAAGATAACATGCGACTTCATATGTGGATATAAGTGGTGCACTTGGTACAACAGCAAAGCCTTCAGAAGAGAAGTCAAGTGTCACTGCACCATTTAACTGTCATTTTTAGCTTTAAAACTCTGTGAGGATTCTATTCTAGTACAGACCTGGATGCACCGTGTGGAAGGATATTTAAATTTAAAGTTAACACAGTTACTTGTAAATTTCACTGCTGTTTCTTGGATATGTTGTCAAACAATTAATCTGAATATCTCTTCAAGAATGTAGAAATATAAGTTGACAGTGTTTTTATAATTCCTTATTTCAGTCCTTAGTATTTGTGGCACGTTTATGAAGTTTTGTTCAGTGAAGGGCTGTTTTTATATCTAATACCTTGTAAAGGGAGACGTTGAGGCTTCGTAGATGTTATGGATTTTACATTTCTTCTCTAACAGGCTGATATCTGAGAGAATGTGTCAAAAAGGATAGTCTGGAATGCACGTCTTGAAAGTCACTTGGCAGAAGACAACTCAGGAAGCTGAAGCCCTTGGCTGGGATTCACACATTCTGGACCTGACATCAGCAGCCTCGAAGTCTGCACGAGCAGAACTCAAGGCCTAACTGGGACCAACTGCCAGGCAACTTGCCTTTTGAAGCCTCTATGTATGGAGTACGCCAGGGATGATGGCAACTACATTTATCATGTGTTCTCCATGTGCCCAACCCTGAAGACCACCAATGTCATCATCGCCAGTTTATAAGAAAGGAAACTGAGACAATGAATAGATCTACTAGACCCATAATCACTTAGCCAGGAAACTGAAGAGCTGGAGTTTGACTCTGTATAGAGCCTGTACTCTTAACTCCCTGACTGTTTAATCAGAAGTGATTTGGATAACAGAACATTTTGGTATGGTTTTAAGAAGTTTAAAAGTGGCCTGGAGAGATGGCTCAGCAGTTAAATGCATTTGCTTGCAAAGCCTCATAGCCTGAGTTCAACTCCCCAGTACCCACATAAAACCAGATGCACAAATAGTGCATGCATCTGGACCTTGTTCTGGTACTCCCATGCTTTCTCTCTCTCTCTCTCTTTCTTGCTCTCTCACTTCCCTCACATATAAATCAATAAAAAATCAAAATAAAAGAAAGTCCAAAAGCAAGATAAAGGATTTGTACTGAATTTTAATCTCATATTTGATTACTTGGTTTAAGTACCTACTAGTTTTAACTTTATGCATGTATTTTAAATTAGTCTCCTTCAATGGAGACAGACACCAGTGATACCCAACACAATCCAAAGCAGAAGTCCAGAGACGCTTAAGATCTCAACAATAAAGTAGACTTAATTAATATTCACCCACTATGACTCAGGGAACTGAGTGGAAGAGGGGGCGAAAAATTGTAAGAGCCATGGTGGAGGAGAATGTCCAGAGTCATTGTTCCCTCAGCAACAACACACAAAGAAAAAAAATGGCTACCTCTTGTGCAATTCATAACCCCTACCCCTACCAGTATGCCCACTGAGGAGTGTCCCCAATGGGTTTGGGACAGGGAGGAGGGAAATGAGGGTACCACCACAAGATTTGCTCATACAATGTATCTAATTATTGACAATAAATATGTTAAAAATAAGTGTCCTTATTATTAATTTTCCATCTAACTCAAATGAAGAACAAGAAAAAAGGTAAAGTATTACAAGTCAAAGGACTTAAGTTCCAGGCGTGGCTTTGCCATGAAATCACTATGTGAATTTGGTCTAGGCCTGCTTCCTCATGCTCACCAGCATATTCCTTCCATTATAAAACTAGTGCAGGGCAGACCGAGTGTCGCTCTGTGAACTTAGGAGACACTGCCTGTTGAGTTGCAGATGGCTGGGGCAGGTTGCCAAAGGGCTAGTGTCTCCAACCTGGCTTTAATGGCTGCTCATTCCAGCTCCCCTGCATTTCTTGGCTGTTCACCAGTGTAAGATGTCACAAAGACATGCTTGAGTTGGCTGGGACCCAGTGTGACATTTAGACAGAAGAAAAGAAAAGCTCAAGGATGTTCAGGTTCTCTTAAGTAATATTAAATGAAAGTGTCCTGTGTTGCTTCTAATTTCCTCTAAAGCACTCCTCGTGTTTGCAGAAAGAATGACAAGATGAATGTGTCAGCCTGTCGTGTTCTTTGATGTGATGCGGGGCTCAGAAGTTCATCGCAAAAGCTCCCATTTTACACGAATCAGGTTTCAGTGCCAAGTCTTGTTCTCATCAGCAAGATGTCTGCTAAGCAGGCCTTTACCTGTCACAGTCCTGACATTATAGTGCTCGTCTCATTTTAAGATATTCATGAACAAAAGCAACTGGTGGAAGGCCCTCAGGGACTCTGTTGTTTAGGGAAAATAAGATGTGACTATTACAAAATATGCTCGTTGGAAAAATATGCTCTTTTCAATCTGCTGTCAAAATCCATGGAGACCAAAAATGATTAATACTGTATTTTGTAACTTTTTACCTAAAACAGTGTGGTTTGTTTTCCCAAATTATCTACCATTTTGAAGACTCAAAATCATTTACGGGGAGCTTGCCGTGTGCAAGGAATTGAAAGGACTAACTGTCAATTGCTCTTATAAGATGGAAAAGAAATTTTGGAAGTCTGGGAACTTCTATAATTCCGTTTTCTCTAGTTTTTGTTTTCCTCTCTTTTTTAAAGCAGGGTCTCACTCTGGGCCCAGTCTTATCTGGAACTCATTCTGTAGCCCAGGCTGACCTTGAATTGATAACAATCCTCCAGCCTCAGCCTCCCAAACACTGGGATCAAAGGCATGTGCCACTACACCCTGTTTGCAGTTTCATTTTTAAAGTATCCAAGAATAGTCACCTTAATAACAACTGAGGTTGCATTAGATGTCTTTTAAGTAGAGTTGGAAATGGACTTACTAATTCCTCTAAGAATCTCAGCTTCTGTCATTCCCTTCTCTTCTCCTTTGCAATGCAACTCTGCCTTCAAATACCATCCTTTAAAAGGCTTCATGGCTTTGGAGTAAAAGGCTGACTTCACAGCCAGTTTTGCCACTGCTGTGAAAAAGAGAGTGCAGATGCAAGCCAGCTGAGGTCATAGGACCGGCAAGCACTGGGGCTGCAAAGCCTCCACCACTGCTGTCAAGTTGCAATTGGAAACAGCTTTTCTCCAGGTCAGCATGGGAATCAGGGACCCCTGTCCATGGCTTGGGAAGTTGTGGGGCTTCAAACTAGGCCTGGCATGACCCTTGAGAGACCAGAAATGTGAGAGTCACAAGGAAACCAAACAAGGTTGTCCTCTGGCTTCCCAGTTTTTTTTCTCTCTCTGGCTCCCTTCCAGGTCTGTAATTATTGTCACTCACCAGTTAATAAGGGGACAGCTTCTTCATGGGGACAAGAAGTCCAGGGAGATCGGGCTAGATGGAGGCAGGTTTAGCTGAGGGCCCTCTCTTTACGCATGAATTGTCTGACTAGTCCAGTTCCTAACCACATCTCAGTTTCTTCAAATGTATCAGTCAGCTAGAGATAACTTGTTCATGAGAAAACTATTTAGAACTTCGATGAGCTAGAAACAGTCAACCATTCTTTTTCTTGGCACTCCAACTTTAGGGGAAAGAGACAATTCTCAAAAAAAAAAAATAAGGTCATGTCAGTAATTTAGGTTAAAAAAAAGAACTTTTAGGGCTGGTGTTTTAAAAAATTTACCCAGATGTAGTACTGTTTCCTGTATCTCTGTCTAGATCTAGAAGCTGAGAGGTGGCTAGAAACCCACAGGTCAGTGATTACAATGGCTATTTCATTGTCAAATCTTCAGCAATCATGAAGATAAATTTCCTTCAGGAGAAAAACGAATCATATTTAGTCAAAAATGAATTTTTTCAGGTGATTTCCAGCCTACTTGCTACATGCGACTCCCCACGTTATTGATGATACAATGGTGCTACGTAAGGATTGCGGCACTCCTGACCGGACCAGCTGCCTCTTATCCACATGTATAATGATGATCCCATAAGATCGTGACAAAAATGAAAATTGTTATCACCTAGTGAGGTTGTAGGTATCCTGAACTGTAGCACAATACATACTCCTATTTGGAGTGATGCTGGAGTAAAGAAACTGCACTGTCAGTTGTACAAAAGTATGCATAGGAGTATAAACTATTATGATACTGGTTACATATTTCTGTATATTCTAATCATTATTTTGGAATGAAACCCTTGTACATATTTCTATACAAGTGCTCTGTAAAGCCTTGTGCTATGTTACCCCAGCAATGGTCTCATGCTTATGTCTCATCGACATTTCTTCTGCTTGATTTAATCTCATTTGTTTTGTTCATCATGGCCCTAGGAGCATGAGGCTACAACAGATGCCCTGTGTGTGCAGTGGGCCAACTCAGTTTGTGTGAGTACACGCTGAAGTTCACACAACTCACCTAACAACGCATCTCTCCAAAGGTGAACATCACCCTATCGTGCACCTCAAAACGGAATAAAGTTCAAGCCAAAATTCTGGTTAAAACTCTGAATAAACAAGATGGAGTTATAGCTCAGTGGTAAAGCACTTGCCTAACATTCATAAGGGCCCAGGTTCAGTCCCCTGGACCACAAATCAGAACGATGACTGAACAGAACATTTCTGCTGTCGGGACCTCACTTTTAATCCAGCAATGTCTACTACTGAAGAGTCCTGGTTCTGGGCAGCACTTACCTTCATGAACACACATCTATTGAGCATCTTCAGGATGAGATATCCCCAGTAAAGGTGAAGGCCCTGCAGAACCAGGAGCTGTAGGTTGAGGAAGATGTATGAGAAGAAAGGCTCAAGGTAGTGCAGAGGCAGGATGAGCGTGCAGTATAAAATCCTGAAAAACCAAACAGATGGGAAATGTTCATTGTGGCCAAAGCATGGATGAATTTTCAACAAAAACCCAAAGATTTCACTCCAAAAGTACAGCATTCATTTAATTTTTAATGATGTCCAGAAAATTCTCAAGGCAAAAATCAGTATTACTATTTAAATCATTATTGTAAGCAACAAAAAAGTACAATCTGTCTTCTGAAATAATTAAAATTAAAACCAAAACAAATGATACTTTATGCCCACTGCTCACCCTAAAGTTTCAGTACCTTGGTTTCCTCTTTGCAAATGGAAAAGCACATATTAGCCCTTAACTTGTAGGGGAGGGAAGGGAATACGCAAACAAACTGGACTGGTAATGATGTTCACATGGGGTTGTGAGCATCTCAAGAAATAATCACATTTATTTGGCATCAAAGGTGAGGGGAGGTTCTTCAGTGGCTGAGGAAGTGCCTAGTGTGTGCTAGGCCAGGATTCAATCCTCAGAACCCCCCAAACAAAAAATTAAATGGAGAATTTCACAAAAGTAAAATTTCCAATAAGAGGTTTTAAACAAAGCATAAACTTTACGGTTCCTTTCTCAAGTGGATTGTCTACATTATCAGTTTTATAATCAGACTCCTAGGCACAATTTCAACCTCCCCAAGGTACATGGTATCTTCAGATATTATTACAGGATGAAAGGCAATAATATCTGAAGGCGCTGTATGCCCTCTTTTACTTGGCACAGTGCCTTTATGATATGGCCACGTTGTCAACGCTATCAATCACATATACATGCTCCTTTTGTCGCTGAGTGGCAGCCCACATTTCATCTGTTCACCTATAGAAGGGTATTGGAGTTTTTCCCCTCCAATGTTTGACAATTATGAAAAGCAATGCTATAAAGACCCACATGCATGTGTCTGTGGGAACTTCAGTTCTCATTTCTTAAAGACAAGGATGCAGGATGGAACTGTGATGCGGCATAAGGTAAGTGCAGTTGAACTTTACATGTGAGTAAAGCACCTTTCTCTGCAGTTGAACTCTGCACAAAAATCCATTTTATAAATAGACCATAGAATGATCAATTCCTAATTTATAGACATTTAAGTTCTTCCCAAATTTTCATTATATTATAAAGAACACTAAGAATTACTTGAAAAAGACAGTTTGATAAAATTGTTTGATTTAAATAGCTAAAATCTGGAACATGAATCAAAGATAATATTCATCTTGCATTTGGTGATATATTGCTAGATGACTGCTTTTCTGCAAAACTGTTATTTAAATAAATATACACATACATCATATTTACATATACATATATACACATATACATATATACATATACATATACACATGTACATATACACCTATATATACATATACACAAAACATATACACATATACATATATACCTATACATATACACATACACATATACATATATACACATACACCTATAAATATACACCTATGCATATACATATACACATATATATACCTATACATTTACACATACATATATACATACACATATACATGTACATATAAACATATACACATGTACATATACACATATGTATATATATACACATATATACCTATAGATATACACATATACATATACATATACACCTATAAATATATACCTATACATATACACATATACATATACACATATATACACACACATATACCGATAGATATACGCATATACATATACACATATACATATGAACACATATATACATATACCCAAACATATACATACACATATACATATATACAGACAGACATATCTACATGCACAGATATAGTGTTTGTGTGTCCATGTGAGTGCATATGTGTACACATGTATGTGAACACCAGAGGACAACATCAGCCATCCTCCTCAGGAGCACCACTCACCTCCTCTGAGATGGGGC